>MDKI01010600.1:0-13338 GCA_005239505.1 Nicotiana paniculata
GTTAAGTTAGGTTTAATTATGGAAGGGGGTTTGTGGACCGTTGATCAAAATGATCAACGACCATAATTAAATGGGCAATTGGGTCTGCAGGTGTGTATCTGGGCCAAAGGGGTTTGGGCTAATTTTAAAAAGGGTTTTGAGCTAGTTTGAAAAGGGTTTGGTCTGAAAGCAAAGGCACTATTTATTAAATACCCAAGTAATTGAATAAAAATTAATAATTAACAAATTATCAAAAATAATTTTCATGCATTGAAATTTTTAAAAATAATTATTCAATATTCCAAAAATACAATGAGCCATTTTCTAGTGAAAATAACACAATAATGTATGCACGAGCTATAATTGCAAAATTATTGCAATTGTAACCAAAATGTGTAAATATGACCATTTGTGAAATAATTTGAACTTAATATGAATATAAATAGCAAAATTAAATCACAAAATGCTATAAAGTCATTTGTGATGCAATTTGTAATTGTTTATATAAATAAAATACTGGGATAAATTAATTTAAAAAATATAGAAATTATGGAAAATATCAATTGATGCTAATGCATAGTTTTAAAAAGATATATGCTTTTTGGAAATAATATAGGGAAAAAATTGGGTATCAACAGCTGCTCCTCTTTATCTGGGAAGGATGAAAGAGTTGTCGGGTAAAGAATCGATGGCCAATTTTGAACGAGTGAGGTGTTTTGAGAGACATAGGTCGCGCTCTGGTTTCTGAGTTTTCTAAATATCCTTGGTTTTACAGGAATCAGGACGTGTGTAGTTCTGGATTCGCCGGTGAAATATACCGATGAAGTTATCACAATAACGGGCACAAGGTTTTGAACAGGTGAAATGGTTATGGTGAGCAGTCATGTTTCAAATAGTATGAAGGAAATGGAGCGGGATTTCTCCCGTTTGGGGTAATGGTTGCTTATTAGGTCACTTGCAAGTAAAGAGATACTGCGAGCATATATTTTTGCGGGAATTTAAACATGATGCAGATTCCATTCATACCATGAGAATTGTCTTTGGACGGTTAGGATGAAGTCTTTAGACCATGATGTCCTGGGCCATGAATTATTGAGTGAGGTATTTGCAGGCCATGGAATGATGTTCTCGGGCCATGAAAATGGTGTCTCCGAACCATGACGCCTTTGAATAATGATATGCAACTTTGAGAGATCCTCAGGCCATGACATGGTGTCTTCCGGCTACGAGGATGATGCCTTTAGACTATGACGCCTTTGGCCAAGTTGGTGATATTTCAGCCCATGCGATGCAATAACATGACGTTTAGAGCAAAAAGACAAGGCTTAGGCTTGTGAAGTTGAGCGCAGAGATTACCCCAAAAGAAGAGCAAATAGATAATACCGGAGAGATAGATCTTAGTCTCAGCAAGATTTTGGGACAGGGCTTAGTCCCATGCAAGTATGGAGGCAGGTCTTAGCCTCATGAAGATGGAGACAGAGCTTAGTCTCATGCAGATCCGGGACAGGGCTTAGTCCCATGCAAGTATGGAGGCAGGGTTAGCCTCATGCAAATATGGAGGCAGAACTTAGCCTCATGCAAGTGAAGGCAGAGCTTAGCCTTATGAAAATATGGAGGCAGGGCTTAGCCTCATGAAAATATGGAGACAGAGCTTAGTCTCATGCAAGATTTTGGGATAGGGCTTAGTCCCATGCAAGATGAAGGAAGAACTTAGCCTTATTATGGAGGAAGGGCTTAGCCTCATGCAAGTGAAGACAGGGCTTAGCCTTATGAAAACATGGATGCAGGGCTTAGCCTCATGCAGATGGAGACAGAGGTTAGTCTCATGCAAGATTTCGGGACAGGGCTTAGTTCCATGGAAGATGAAGTCAGAGCTTAGCCTTATGCAATATGGAGGCAGGGCTTAGCCTCATACAAGTGAAGGTAGAGCTTAGCCTTATGAAAATATGGAGGCAGGGCTTAGCCTCATACAAGTGAATGTAGAGCTTAGCCTTATGCAAATATGGGGGCAGGGCTTAGACTCATGTAGATGGAGACAGAGCTTAGTCCCATGCAAGATTTCGGGACAGGGCTTAGTCCCATGCAAGTGAAGGCAAATCTTAGCCTTATGCAAATATGGAGGCAGGGCTTAGCCTCATGCAGATGGAGACAGAGGTTAGTCTCATGGAAGATTTCGGGACAGGGCTTAGTCCCATGCAAGTGAAGGCAAATCTTAGCCTTATGCAAATATGGAGGCAGGGCTTAGCCTCATGCAGATGGAGACAGAGGTTAGTCTCATGGAAGATTTCGGGACAGGGCTTAGTTCCATGGAAGATGAAGGCAGAGCTTAGCCTTATGCAATATGGAGGCAGGGCTTAGCCTCATACAAGTGAATGTAGAGCTTAGCCTTATGAAAATATGGAGGCAGGGCTTAGCCTCATACAAGTGAATGTAGAGCTTAGCCTTATGAAAATATGGAGGCAGGGCTTAGCCTCATGTAGATAGAGACAGAGCTTAGCCCATGCAAGATTTTGGGACAGATCTTGGTCCCTTGCAGATGAAGGCAGAGCTTAGCCTTATGCAAATGGAGTCAGGGCTTAGCCTCATGCAGATATGCGGGACAAGGCTTAGTCCCATGCATAATAGAATAAATAGCCGATAATAGCAGAGTTTTCTTAGCTGCTAGTAGACTTCAGTATCGCAGTTGTTATGAAGATTGTGACTTTGAAGCCTGTATATTCTTTGTTCCTACATTCAAAGAAAGATCATGAGTTTTGTAAGGGGGAGGTTGGTTCGTGCCTCCGTCGGCTTGCTTGACTTTCTTTGCTCGGTCTGAAGATTTTGTTCAAATCATTGGGGGTAGCGTTTGCTAATAGAGTTGTTTCAAAATCAAGCATGCGTAGTTTTCAAAGTCATAGAAAAATATGTTTTGTAGAAAATTGGTTAGATGAACCAGTGATGGTGACATGATCCGAGACATTGCGACTTCTCCTGCTGTAGACCTTTGAGGGTCATTCCTCAAAATTCTACCCCAGTTAGATGGACAAACACCTCTGACTGCTGTACATGCTATGAATAGCTGAACTTGCTTAGGAAATTTGAGGGTCTTCCTCAAAATTCTGCCCCAGCTTCTGATTATGGGGGAAATGGAAGTTTTATTGAATTGGTACCGAACCCACAGGGCTGCCTACGTATCACCTCTTAAACGGGAATCAGGTCGAGCGTAGTTCAATTTACATCATTTGTGGAAACATAAACAATTACACATAGTATCGCTTGACTACATCTGAATTGATTGGTTTTAGCCATACTTCTCCGTCCATTTCTGCGAGTATGAGGGCTCCCCCTGTCAAGACTCTATGAACCATGTAAGGACCTTGACAATTGGGAGAAAATTTCCCTTTGGCTTCGGCTTGATACGGAAAGATCTTCTTCAACACCAACTGCCCCGGTGTGAACTGTCTTGGCTTGACTCTTTTCTTGAAAGCTCTGGACATTCTGTTCTGATAAAGTTGACCATGAAATACTGCATTCATCCTCTTTCCGTCTATGAGGGCTAGCTGCTCATAACAGTTCCTTATCCATTCTACATTGCTGAGCTCTGCTTCCTATATGATCCTCAATGAAGGAATCTCCACTTCGGCAGGAATAACAACTTCAGTACCGTAAACCAGTGAGTAGGAGTTTCCCCGGTTGATGTGCAGACTGTGGTACGGTATCCCAGCAAAGCATATGGTAGTTTCTCATGCTATTGTTTATGATTTTCTACCATCTTTCTCAGTATCTTCTTGATATTCTTGTTGGCGGCTTCTACGACTCCTCCATTCATCTGAGGTCTATAGGTTGTGAAATTCTTGTGCTTGATTTTGAAGGTCTCACACATGGATTTCATCAGATCGCAAACAATCAGGTCGCGGAAAAAATCTGTCACGACTTTCTTAATCACTGCCTTGTAAGATGCTGCTTCGACCCATTTGGTGAAGTAATCAATAGCCACGAAGATGAACCGATGCCCATTTGAGGCGGTGGGATTGATTGGACTAATGACATCTATTCCCCAGGCGGTGAATGACCAAGGTGATCTTGTTTCATTGAGCTCATTTGGTGGCACATTTATCATATCTTCATGTATTTGACATTGGTAGCATTTTTGGACATACTGGATGCAATCTGTCTCCATGGTCATCTAGAAATAACCGACCTTGAGTATCTTCTTGGCCAAGACAAAGTCATTCATATGCGGGCTGCAGGTTCCGACATGTATCTCTTCTAGAAACTTAGAAGCTTCTTTCGCGTCGACACACCTCAACAATCCCAAATCAGGAGTTCTTCTATATAGGGTTCCTCCGTTGTGGAAGAAATTGTTGGATAATCTCCGAAGCGTGCGTTTCTGCGTATGATTTGCATGCTCCAGGTATTCCCCTTTTGTCAGATACCTTCTGATGTCGTGGAACCAAGGCTTCCCATCTGCTTCTTCTTCAACATGAGCATAATATGACGGCTGAATATGGATCCTTACTAGGATATGATCAATGAAGTTCTTATCTGGATGTTGTATCATTGATGACAAAGTGGCCAATGCATCGGCAAACTCGTTCTTAACCCTGGGGACATGCCGAAACTCTATCTTCGTGAAACTTTTTCTCAATTCCTGCACATGGTGCAGATATGGCAGTATCTTGGAATTCTTGGTGGCCCCTTCTCCTAGTACCTGGTGCACAAGCAAATCTGAATCGCCGATTACCAACAACTCCTGAATATTCATGTTGATGGCCATGTTGAGTCCTAGGATGCAAGCTTCATACTCTGTCATGTTGTTGGTGTAGGGAAACCTGAGTTTAGCAAATATCGGATAATGTTGTCCAGTTTTTGATACCAAAACAGCTCCAATACCGACTCCTTTGCGCTCTGTCAAAGAACATCCTCCAACCGTTGTAGGATTCAGCAATATCCTCTCCTATGAATAACACTTATTCATCGAGAAAATACGTTTTCAGGGGTTCATATTCTCCTTCCACAAGATTTTCAGCAAGATGAGCTGCCAGTGCCTGTCCTTTGACTGTTTTCTGAGTTACATAAACAATGTCGAACTCACTCAACATGATTTGCCACTTAGCCAGCTTGCCAGTGGGCATAGGTTTTTGAAAGATATACTTCAGGGGAATCCATCCTTGATATGAGGTACGTTGTGTAAGAACAATAGAGAGTACCTCGCTACATATGGAGTAAATTTATTACTTAGGTAATAGATAGCTTGTTCCTTTCTCCCTGTCTCGTCGTGCTGTACCAGAACGCAGCCGAAGGCTCCATCTAACACTGTGAGGTAGAGTAGCAAAGGTCTGCCTGTCTCTGGCGGGACCAAAACTGGTGGTGTTGATAGGTACTCCTTGATCTTGTTGAAATCCCTTTGACAATCCTCGGTCCAACTAGCTGCAGCATCTTTCTTCAACATCTTGAAAATTGGCTCACATATGACTGTGGACTGGGCTATGAACCAGCTGATGTAGTGTAGTTGTCCTAGAAAGCTCATTACATCTTTCTTACTCTTTGGCGGTGGCAACTCCTAGATGGCTTTGACTTTTGATGGATCCAATTCTATCCCTCGGCGGCTGAAAATGAACCCAAGTAACTTTCTGGCAGGGACCCCGAATGCCCACTTTGCAGGGTTTAATTTCTGGTTGTACTTCCGCAGTCTGTCGAAGAACTTCCTCAAATCTGCTATATGATGTATGGATTTCTTGGATTTGATGATGACGTCGTCCACATACACCTCGATCTCCTTATGTATCATATCATTAAAAATGGTAGTCATAGCCCTCATGTAGGTGGCCCCAAAATTCTTTAGACCGAATGTCATCATCTTGTAACAGTACACCCCCATGGTGTAATGAAGGCTATTTTCTCTGCATCTTCTTCGTCCATCCAAATCTGATGATAAAAGGCGAAGCAATCTACAAAGGACTGGAGTTCACGTTTGGCGAAATTGTCGATCATAATGTGTATGTTTGGTGGCGGGAAATCATCATTGGGACTTACTTTGTTTAGATCCCGATAATCAACACAGACTCTGACTTTCCCATCTTTCTTTGGAACTGGTACGATGTTGGCTAACCAAGTTGGGTATTCAACCAACCTAAGGACCTTGGCCTTGATTTGCTTGGTGACCTCCTCTTTGATTTTCAGACTCATATCATGCTTGAATTT
Organism: Nicotiana paniculata; assembly: GCA_005239505.1. Taxonomy (NCBI): domain Eukaryota; kingdom Viridiplantae; phylum Streptophyta; class Magnoliopsida; order Solanales; family Solanaceae; genus Nicotiana; species Nicotiana paniculata. The sequence continues at coordinate 6,163 of MDKI01010600.1, forward strand.
CCTGAGTTTCTGCTTTACTGGCGGACACATTGGGTTTTTGGGAAACTTGTGAGCCACAATAGATGTACTTAACCCGGTCATATCATCGTATAACCATGCAAAGATGTCCTCATACTCTTTTAGGAACTGTGTGTACTCTTCTTTTTCTGATGGTGATAGGTGAATGCTGATGCGGTTCTCCTTGACAGTTTTGGAATCTCCTAAGTTGATTATCTCAGTTTCGTCCACGTTGGACTTGGGCTTGTTCTCAAAATCCTCTACTTCCCTGACGATTTCCTCGGATATGACATCCTCTTCTTCTGAATCGCTGTCCTTTTATTGCGTTGCCTCATTACATGTCATAGTTGTCGATTCATCGAGACAGGAAATAGTAATGCTGTATAGATAAAGATATGAGAGAAAATGGTAATACTAAATATCGATCCATTGAAACATAAAAGCGATTTTCAATAATTTAAACAATGTTTTGGGAATGCTGGAGGTTTTATTTAAAATAAAATGCGAAAGGGAAATCATTTTCTTAAACAATGTTTTGGGAATGCGAAAGGTTTTATTTGCTACCCCGGGACTCGTCGGGCCCTAGATGGTCTGACAGTCCAATTCTTGAGGCCACATCTCGGATGGTAGGGCCTCCCTCCTCCTCCTTCTCAACAAATACACAACAGTCCATGTCCTCATCCTCTAGGAACAAGTTCCTCAAGGCGGCCAATGCTTCTTCCTCCTCTGATCCCCATATGATGTCGGTCTGCTGGAAACTCTGACTCAGGTGTGGTACAGGCTGCTCAAGTGGATAGTACGGACCACGCTGCGGTGGTGACCAGTCATTGTATTCTTTCCAGGTGTACTGATACCCTAGCCCAAAGGTTGTACCATGACGTTTCAACTGTATTGGCTTGTAGATACCCTGAAGGTTCTTGCCAAGACCCTTACGGGTTCATATCCTCTCCATGCTAGTATACTTTCTATCTTGCTACTCCACCACTTATCTTTCTCTATTGCATTGACCCGCTCGATGTGATGCTAAGTTTCTCCCCTGAACCTTCTTCTATTCTCAACCACAGGGAGAGTCTGACGGTTGTAAATGGTGTTGCTCCTGTCTCCATGGATAATCACCTCTTGATGGTTCTATTCGAACTTCACTTCTTGCTGCAAAGTTGATGCCACAGCCCCAGTGGTGTGTATTCATGGCCGTCCCAACAATAGATTATAGGATGCGGATATGTCCAGCACCTGAAACTCGACATAACCATGTAGGCCCCATATGTAAACAGAGATTGATTTCCCAAATGGTAGCCTTCTGAGATCCGTCAAATGCCTTCACGTTCATGGTCCCTTCTCGTATCTCATACAGGCCTTTGCCCAACCTCTTCACTGTTGTCAATGGGCAAATATTGAGACTGGATCCCCCATCTATCAGAACTCTGGCAATGAAATTGTCCTCACATTGCACGGTAATATGTAGTGCCCTATTATGATTCAAACCCTCGGGTGGCAGCTCGTCCTCGTGGAAGGTGATTTTGTGACTTTCCAGCACCTGTCCCACCGTATTGGCCATTTCTCCGCCAGTGATGTTGTTAGGTACACATGCCTCACTTAACACCCTTAAGAGAGCATTCCTGTGCACTTCTAAATTCTGTAGCAGGGACATGATAGATATCTGAGCAGGAGTCTTGTTCAAATGATCTGTGACTGAATACTCTTTTGCTTGCACTTTCCTCCAAAGGTCGTTCGGGCCTGTTTCAACAACGGGGCGTCTGTTAGAAGCCTTGTTACTGGATTCTCCCAATTGATCTGTTGTATAGACTTTTCCCGTTCTGGTCATCCCTTACGCAGCGCCGAATACTTCTATTTTGTTCTTTCTTCTTCTTATAGCTTCGACCATATAATCCCAAGGTATAGCCTTAGTGTTGAAAGGCGGAGTGGTCGACACTGTCACTGTGGAGAGCATGGTTACTTCCACCTCAAATGGAACATGTGCAGTTGCAGTTGCGGGGGGGGGGGGGGGGGGGGGGGTGCTATCTCAACTTCAAATGGAACTGATGCATTTATCTCAACCTCCCCTGGCGGCAATATTTGTACTATGATAAGATTGATCGTGACTGCGGGTTTCTTAGGGTTGTTACCCTCTTTGATAAGCCAAATCGATCCCTCGAGATCCCATTCTTCATCGATTTCTATCACATTGACACCTTCACCCCTATGATCTGGGAGGGGGTTGTTGTGGATGTTGGGTGTAGCTTCTTTGGCATGAATGACCTTATTATCAATCAAGGTCTGGATCTTATCCTTTAGTGTTCGGCACTCGTCAATGGTGTGCCCTTTCATGCCAGAATGATATGCACAGGTCTTGTTTGGGTTGACCCATTGGGATGGATTCTCCACGGTCGCAGCAGAGATAAGAGTGACATAACCAACAACCTTCAGCCTTTCATACAGCTGGAAAATGGGTTCGGCAATGGCAGTGTATTGTCTAGGTGGTCTGCGATCAAAGTTAGGCCGAGGTCTTGGATAGTTTGGGTGGGTTGGAGGTGATTGAAAGTGAGAGAGTTGGGAATTATATGTGTGATAAGCAATGACTGGTTGGGAATATCTGGGAGGTGACGGTTGATATGTGGGTGGAGGTGCTTGGTATGTAAGTGGGGAGGTTTGATATACAAGTGGAGTTTTGGGTCCTTGGGCTACCATTACTGTTCCTGCATCTTTCTTCTTCGATATACCCCCTGACTGCAATGCCTTGTTCGTGGCCTGCAATGCCTCAAAGTTTTTCACAATACCGCTTTTAATGCCCTCTTCAATCCTTTCTCCGAGTTTGATGATATCGGAGAACTTGTTGTTTTCAATAACATCAAGCTTCATAGTATTTCCGATCCTGTGCTCTGACGAAGAACTTGTTCATCTGTTCCTCTTCCAATGTCGGCCTGAATTTGGCTGCTTCTGACCTCCAACGAGTGGCATACTCGCGGAAGGTCTTAGTGGTTTTATTCTTTAAGTTCTGAATATAAAAGACATCCAGCGCATTCTCTATGTTAAACCTGGACCTATCCATGAAGTCAGGCGCCATACTTACCCAGTTGGTCAACTTCTTGGGATCCTGGTTGATGTACCAGGATAAAGCATCTCCTGTAAGAATCCTCATGAAAATCTCTATTCAGATTCCTTCATCCTTTCCGACCCCTACAAGCTTGTCGCAATAAGTCCTTAGGTGAACCCATGGATCACCTATTCCGTCAAACATTTCAAACTTGGGAGGTTTGTTATTCTCTGGCAGTTCTACATCGGGCTGTATGCTTAGGTCTTCATAGTTCAGACCTTCTATCCCTTTGCTTCCTTCGACGCCTTGAACCCGACTTGTCAACTTCTTGAGCTCTTCAACCAAGTTCTTAATGAGCAGGTCCTTCTTAGAGGATTCTGGTGTATATGATACGGGCTGAGTGGAGTGAGGTAGGGTTTCCACGTATATAAGGTTGTTTTGGTGACCGGGAATTTGGGTATAATGGTGATCATTGGTGGAATTCTGGGGTTCAAGAATGACTGGCGGGGTGTTTTGTGGAGCGTGGTAGGTGTTTTGCTGGTACTGTGGTGCGATAGTTTGATTTTGTGGTGGGGTTGTATGATGGTGAGGTGTAGGAGGATTCTGTGGGTGTTTGTGTTTTGCGGTCGTGCGGGGTTCTGAGTGTTTGAATGGTTGAGATCTGGGATATTGAGTGTAAGGGATTGATTTGCTAGGTTACGGACCTGCTCGAGCTCACCCTGGATTTCTAGTATTTTCTTCTCAAGTCGTGATACCACATCATACAGGGCCTGAGTACTTCGGTCATCAGAAGCTTCTGCATGTTCAACATGTGTGTTGTTGTCCTTTCTGGTGCCCCTTAAGTCATCCATCTTTGCTTTTCCTTTGCCTTTTGGTGGACTTGGAGGAGGAGAAGGTGGAGCCCCCTTGGATCTAGTATGATATGCTGATGATGCCAGGTTGCACGAACCAACCTTTGGGGAATGGCAATAATCAAAAGAAAGAAAGAAAGAAAAACAAAAGGTAGCCAAGTAAGTAAGAGTTCTGAAAAGAGTATTTGCGGTATTTGAACACATATTGCGGAATGTAAATTTGCGTCTTATTTTGGGAACCTCATTGTGCCCGAGGTAGGCCTAGAGACAAGTTGTTTTGGAGAACTTAGATACCAATAAATGCGTCATTTCATTAATATAAAAACTGACCAATCCCAAAACGACACTAGGAGACCCTCGAAATGTTTGGACCCTTTCTGGCAGTGGTCCAAGGCTCGGTAGATATCAACTATAATCATAGGGACTATGGTGTATGTCTGTCCCTCGATTCCTTCCATTAGAGTCTTGGTGACCGTAGCCAATTTAGTGTGAATTCTTTCCCTTTTTGTTAGGAACAATATCATACCCAAGAAACAAACAATGAACACGAAAACTCTGCGATGAATATGTCCCAAGGAAGTGATGGAAAAATAATCATGGAAAATACGGTAGGACATGCTATGAACGTATCTCTCATACAAGTAGTCAAATGGTATATAATATTTCTTTAAGCACTCCAAATCGGCGTTCTTTTTCAGACCCATCATTTTTAGAAATCTCCTACCAGTGCGATTTTATGGTACCAATAACCCAGGACTGTCCCAAGGTAGCCCAGCAAATCCCCTGATTTCTTCTAGGAGCGGGGTCATTTCTATATCCCCAAAGAGAAACACTGATTTTTCACGATCCCAGAACATGGTTGCAGCTTCTATCAACATGTTATTTGGCTGGATGTCTAACAGAGAAGGCAAATTTCCCAGGATCTTCTTCACATGTTTTTTGTCACTTGAGGAAAGATCTTCCCACCAGTCAAGTAGCAGTGGTGGTATATTTTGGACCATGCCGAACCTGGGGACCTCGTGCCTCATTTTCTGCAAAACAAATAAGGTTAGGCCCTTTCCCCCTCGAGATTCGACTATTTATATATCGATGTTAGCATCTTGGCATTTAGGTCTCCAAAATTAATGCACAAAACGTGGTTGTGTCCATTGGGATTATGGAAACCTCGGTGGACTTTTTGATAAGGTTTGTATTAAAGTGTTATTATGTGGACAACATACTAACCGGCTAGGTTTGACCATGATGCATGTACAGTTATAATTAGAGTAAGGTTGCTATGGGGGTCTATACTGGTACCCTCAAGCGGACAACTTGAGGGGGAAAGGCACGGAACCGTCGATTGCACCGCTGATCGACTAGTTTTATCGCAAATAAGCCTTTCCGAATCTAAAGGGTGATATATAGAAAGAGATCAACCACTCATCAAGCGTTGCTAAAGGATTGATTATGCACGAGTGGAATATGATGTTGAGCATGATTTATGCAGAAGTAAATAACATGTTGTAATGTATTTGCACGTTAGAAAAATAATAAATGCGGTATTTAATAATTAAAAGATGTTTAAGAAAGGAAAACAAAGAAATAAGTCAGTTTTTGCAGTAAAGGAAATCATAAATTCTCAAAATGGGCAATTAAATTCACATAAAGGGAACGGGAAAGGGTGCGCACGTATTAACAAAAGAAGCATGCTTAAAACTAATTTACAAAAAGCAAGTTTGTTATGGTAAAAGCCTAAAATCCCCAGCAGAGTCTCCATGCTGTCGCGCCCCTTTTTCCTTGCGAAATCGGGTTTCGTCATGTGACAACTCTTTTAAATGGGTATTAAAAAAGAAGCGTTGCCACCTAACGGATTTATGGTACGTTAGGGAACCTAATGCAAGTAATTCATGAAACCAGTCTACATTACCAGAGATTGGGTAAGGGCTTGAAATTACTTTGAGGGGAAGGTGTTAGGCACCCCTCGAGGTCCACAATGGTGGGTCCCGGCCAAACTTACTTAGAAAATTAGTCATTTAACAGATAATTAGTCTAAGCATACATACGTAAATAAGGTAGGGGAGTCCTAAGTTATCAGCCTATAGGATCACATCTGTACAGTAGCCGGTAATCCTTCCTCAACTAGAGGGGCTACGCGCGGTATTAGCGCACAGGTCATCATATCCTTTTACTACCCAACTACCCTCCCCTTAGCGGTTATATAAGAGATTTAAACTAGACGGACTCTAAGAGTGCATTACCCGTCCCTTCCTTGTGGTCCCGGAGGTGCTTAGGACCTCTAATTTTAGGCAGTTCTAGACTCTCCTAAGGTGTTTAAAAGGGAAAATCTAAGCGACAACAAAGAACATATAAGACTGTCAAGTATGAAAAAAATGGGGGGGGGGGGCTCATGTTTACCTCCACACATAAGAAGATAATTAACATGTCTCAAACACAGATTTCAGAGAATTTCAGAAGGTCCTAGAACAGGATATCTAGGTGAGCATAACAAGTAGAGAATATGCAGCATTGTTTTAAAACGAAGTGACATAAACCTAATCAGTTTGCCTACTGATTTTAGAACCTGCTGAACCTGGGTAGTTTCACAAATAAACAAAGCGTAATCTTACAACTTTATAAGACCTCAATCAAATAATGCAAAGATGACCAATTAAGGTCATAAACAAGGAAACAAATAAATCTATTTATACGAATCTTTAACAGAGTAAAGCAATCAGCAAAACTTTCAAAAGAACACTGGTTTCCGGCAAGAAATACTCAACTTTTATAAATAGAGATTAGACTAAGTAAGACCTCACAAAATATATAGAAAATAGCCCGAAAAACAGGTTTGAACCCTAATAGAGATTAATCAAGGCAAAACCCACAAAAAATACTGGATCTGACAAGAAAAAATATTTAAGTCCAAGAGACAGAGTAAATTAATACGATTGGTAACACAGAAAGACCCAAAATCGTAGCAAAGATTGGAAAAAATTAGTATATCATATAGAATGAACTAGGGTTTGAATACTCTTGCAAAAATCAGTCAAGAAGATGAAAGAATAATTGATTAAACACTTAGAAGTGAGAAGGACATTTGGAAAACGATTTGGGATGAACCCTAATTTAGGGAAAAGTCGGAATGATCAATTAAACAAAAGATTTTTTAGGGAGAACACTTAATAATACCCAAATTATCTCAGATCTATGAAGATATGAGAAGAATCGATAGCAAAGAACTAGGGTTTTCAGAAAAAATATTAGAAATGAGAGAATAGGTCACGAATCCAAGATTCATAACAAAAATAAGGAGAA
>ML338888.1:0-19063 GCA_005239505.1 Nicotiana paniculata
CTTGTGGCTGGGCGCTCACGAGGGAAATTGGTGGGGGCGACAGAGGCACATGCGCGCTTGTCAGTTGGTGCGGCCAAGACCACGGGGCCGTCCGTGGCGCTAGGCATTGAGAGGCTTGCTGGGACGCCACGGGGCGCGTCCAAGGGGTCATGGGGCATGGTTGGAAAGCTACCCATGACAAAGTGTTTGGTGGTGTAGTGACTAAGGGACAGTTAGTAAGTTATATTTGGCCTTGAGGTGTTGGATTCGAATCCCTACACCAGCATTTCTTTATTTTCCTATTTCTTTTTCATTTTTCATTTCTTTTCATTATTTGGTTTAAGTATTTAGATATAAATACTTTAATAGAGAAGCCTTTTATTATTTCTTTCAAAAATTAACCGACATTTTTAATAGTTGTTATTTTGTGTTATACGTAAAACAAAATTATTTTTTCTCCTTTTATTTTCAAATTAGAATTATGAGTTTTATTTTATAGTTAAAATTTTTATAAGAGAATAATATATATAGTTTAATCTTTTGGTTGAATTATATTATTTTTTGATATCTTTCTTTTTAAATTTAGTTACAAATATATATTATTCAATAAATAAGAAAAGAATACACTCCAAAAATAAAAAAAATCTGGAACATACATCACACATAGTAACGTAAATGATTCACATTTATGCATATTATTCGTGAATAAAATCAAAAGATTACCCAAAAATATCATTTTGAGGATATAACTGTCACGACCCAAATTGGAGGATCATGACTAGTACCCGAGCCATACTTGCCGAGCACCAACGCACATTTTATCTAACCTTCTTATTATCTTGAAGGGATAACGAGATCAATATAAATGGTAGATATGGATCATGAACATACATCACATGGGATGACAAGATTGCTAAGAAACTACATAAAAGGTACGAGCTACAACGCTGCCATGAAAAACTATACAACAAAAATTAGCCAACAAGACATGCCAAACTATACATGAGTCGACACATGTCTATGAGCCTCTAAAGAAGCATAAGTAATGCAACATAGCCGGAATAGGGCCCCGAGATACCCATAATATCTATAACAAAAATGCATACCAAGACCACGACAAGTTTGGACAAGGGATCTCGCCTATAACCGCTGAACTGGAAAGCCTATTGTGGTGGGGGAGCTTTGTCTACCTGTCTATCAGGACCTGCAGCACGACATGCAGCATCCACAAATAAAAGGACATCAGTACGTATAAAGTACTGAGTACGTAAGGCAGGAAAGCATAAATAAGAACAGTAATGTAACGGGAGATGTAGGAGATACAACCTGTAGCATCTGAGTGCTTCTAAGAGACATTAACATGAAATGCATGATACATATATACACATAATATTTTTAAACATCCGCCTCTGTGTTCATCATCATCATCATAGAACATTCGCCTCTGTGGGCGTCATCATCATCATATCATACCCGGCCTCAAAGAGGACTCGATAAACCCAACTGATCAGTGGTTGCACAATAGGTGCCATACCCGCTGACTATAGCGCGACTCGGTAGAATAAAATAGATACATATATATAATGCATGCAGGACTCATTGAAATCATGTTCTGAACATTTCGGAGCGACGTAAGGTCGATATTCTCCGTACACATCATTAGGGCTAACTCTTTATCGAGAATCTTATAAGAATCAGGACCCGGAAATGTTACAATGAACGACCAGATCACAACACTACATATATATGGTGTTTCTACACACCCTTCCTCCTACAGAACTCCACAAAACAGTAGTAAAACACGCAGCCCAACAACAACACAAAACAGTCCGCTACAAGTCAAATAACTCGAACTCACGGCTTCCGATCACCGTCCCGTGAGTTCTAACTATTAGGAAACATATTTATCAACCTTACATGATATATAAACACTTAAATACAGATATTAGACGTTTCTTAACTATGAAGTACCTTCCAAAACTCTAACTACAAAGAAAAAGGAGAGGCGGTATAATGACACTTACGTCGTAGGGATCGTTTTGATGTTATTGCTTCTCGATTTCTTGCCCGGAATGATAATATTCTTTGAAACCCTAGAAGATAGCTTGAGGTTATGTTTATGGGTGTTATATGGTCATTTTATGCTGAATAATGAAGAGAAATCCGACCTAAGGTTTATATATATCAAGTTTGGAAAAGTGAAAGAGGTGCTAGCTTGGCACCCTAGGATTGGTCCATCTTCCGACGCTTATATCTTTTTATCCTGATGTCGTATGAATGAACGGTTAAGAGAGTTGGAAACTAAATTCCAAGACCTTAAATTTGGTATATTATATGTCGGAATAAGACCTCATATAAAACATGAAATTTGTTTCTCAAACAGCTCTAGTGATCCACCTACTTGTCACTTATGATGTCTGCGCAATCTCGCAAAACTGCAAATATCTCTCTACTCCTACGTCGTATCGATGAACGGTTTAATGCATTGGAAACTAGACTCATATATATTAAATTTGGTTGGTAGATCATCCAATAATTCGAATTATATTGGGAGAAAATCTCAATTACATTTGACCTAATTTTAAGCACATTATGAGTGTAACTTGTGAAGACCTTTGCCGACTTTTGTTCCACAACTTGCTTGACTTCAAAATGTAGAACACAACTATCATAAGATAAAAATTAACTCATATAATAACCTCCTTATCATGTAATGAACCATAGTCTCACCCTAAAGTACATGTTATAACATTCCAAACTCGTCGACTTTCGACGAAACTTATATTCTTCAATTGGTTTAGCTTCTAAGCTTTCCAACCCTCTTGGTACTCGTTATTCATGATCTTAAATATTTGTAACCTCCAATGTAACATGATTAACTTAATTTATATTCCATCAAATATAATCTTATTTCTGAGCTTACATCAATTGACTTACGATGTACTCTCACGTACGAAAACATGGGGTGTAACACTATTCCCCCCATTGGAACATTCGTCCTCGAATGTTGACTAATGCACGTTTCCATATCTTAAGCAATAACTCTTACGAATAATTTAATATTGTATTTTCCATCTAGGGATTTGTTCGGTGAATAAATCCAAAGGATAGAACATTTCCCCCTTTAGGCCTCTTTCTCACACCACGATTTGTGGTCGAACTCCTTTCAATGTCGTAACTATTTCTACCTTCTTTCATGCAGCCTAGACAATTCTTACCTTGAATGTACGCCAATGCGACTCTTATCTCCTTTTTTATTTCTTGTTAGCTTTTAACCTATCTTTATGATTTACTTGGTGAAGATATATTGTACTATGACAAGTTGTCCCTCTGGGCATCTATAGGTGTACTAAAGTTCTTTGTTTGGTATTTTGTTGAACTTACGACTATTGCTATATCTTGTTTCATAGCCTCAGTTATCTATGCTTATGGCTTTACCACTACTAGGTAGGTCATACTATACCATAACTCTTACTTCGGTTTATTATTATGGAGACTTGCCACCCAACTCCAGGTTTTTCTCTCACCGCTTATCCTATATGTATAAATCTAAGCCATTTAATGCTTCCTTATTACCGTCCATCTTAATAATGACAGCATAATCTCATCTCATACTTTGTAACTTTCATCCATTCATTATTGATTCACCTTCATATTGATCTATAATCTACCACTGATAATTCAAAATCTCTTATGTAATATATCGTCACTAGGGCTCACGTCTCATCGGGGAACATCTGAAGTGATTTTCCTGATCCACATAGGGACGATAGTATAATGCAATAACTGTATTTCATAGCATCCCAATGTGATTCATCTTATGAGGGTATTCTAATCACGTGCAGTTCATGAAATACTTGTTCTCTAAATCATTACTCAATCAAAGGTCTAAACGTCATCCTCTTATCATTTATCACAATTACACCCTTACTTTAGTACCATGGTAGCATTATATCTCTTCTAAATGCTCCTAGTTTTAAACTCCTTTGAGTTCACTCATGATATATTAGCTTTTTATAACTATATGGAAACCATAAGCTCTTTTGTTGTGATGGGTTTAATCCCGAGGAATTACCTATTCTCGTCACCTTCTCACACACCTTTTCTTATCCTTACTCCTGCCTAGCTAAAACCTTGTTGCTCTACCATAAGGTATCTTGCGACCTACGCACATCTACTTATACTACTCGTAACCTTCCTTTCATTATGTTAGCACCATAGATTTCCTTTCATGCCTTCTCTATTGTCTTTAAATGTAAACAATTACTTTTCTTGGTCGTTCTTCCACTTGCTACATGTACTTGGCCTATCTTAGTGCCCATGAATACAGGAATTCTCTGTAACTCATATGATCTCAATTATCAACTTTTGATTGATTTTTTTTTTCTTCTTCCGTTCATTAGCTACGATAGGTTCCACTTTATTATAGAGTGCATACAACATTATAGTGAGACTAATGTTATAAGACCATTTCTACTTTAGGTCACTATGCTTATGTTGAAGCCTGCTTCCTTATTTTCTCAGCTAGTCTTTCATTGTAGTACTTAGGGAAGAACTTCTAACTCTTATAAACTAAGATCTTATTACATTGTATATCCCACAGTATTTCTGATGTTCTTACTCGCCTATCACTATCCTTAGTTACTTACCTCCATGCCCCGGTGCTTGTAGGGTTTCTTCTGAATTGAAATTTATGCTGTCTCCATTGTGGCACTCTCTTTTATTTTCGTAACACTTATATTGTACCTTATACTACCCTAACTCCTGTCTGAATATATCTCGAGGATTACGATTTTGTATCTAAGAGACTGAATTTCCTATGCTGGGTTTCACTACGTTTATCTTGCATGATCTACTAATTTGCCTATCTCCTCCTATCTATCCATAACTAGGCTCTTCCTGAATCAACTACTGACTACCCATTGGTCCACTCTCATATCTTTATTTTATGTAACACCTCTTGGGTTATGTCCTTTGTCTTAAATTACCTCTTGTATGGGATCCTTATGTATCAAGTTTTCATTCCCACTTATATATCAATATCATCGAGTGCGAAACCTTTATTGATTCTCCCTAACATCATGCTTGCATAATGTTCTGGAGTTATATTATATCTGTAGGATATGAATAAATGCAATGTTATTCCTTTCACCTTTTTACCACATTTTTCCTTTACCATTCAATATTTACCTCTTCATCTTTGGCATTTTGTTTCTACATCTTCACAAACATTACTCGCCTTACGGTAACCCTTCTACACCAGGTGTAATTGAAGTTCGTACACACAAGGGCGACACGTGGTATAACTAGCACATTTAATCCCTTAAGCTTAACTATGCTCATAGTGCTTGATTTAGGGAAGCGTCTTCGTGAATGACCTTTATAGGTTATTCTTCTATTCTTCATTCTATTATTGTCGAAAAACTATCCTTGAAACGATGTCGACTATTACCAATTTCTTTGATCCCTAATTCATGTTCGATTTATTTTTCTTGTTTACTATCCCATATTAATTTCTATTACTTGGGGGGTCTAACTTTTCCTTATGGTAATCACGTGTGAGTCACCAAGTCATTTCTCGAAATGAGGGTATGGCATTATGACTTACACTTTTGTATTGTCTCAAGGCCTTTCTCCTCTCATTTTTTTCCTTCACTTGACTATAGACTTTATCATTATACCATATTCTGATTTACCGCTATCACTCATTTATCACCTCTTACTCATAATGTTTCATTTACTCTCTTCTTATTCTCATGCTAATATCTCTGTCTACGCCCTATTATAAAGACTTCAACATGATGTTCTTTCACATTTAGCTCCCCCTGCTTCATATCACTAGCTCTTCGGGACGCCTAACATTCTTTTTTTTTCTTTACTAGTGGCTGGAGTCATACTAAGGCAAATATTTATCCCTTATAGGATCCTAGTGCCTATCTTCTGAAATTTCTGAATATTCTAGTATTCATATCTTACTATTCTATTCTAGAGTGACCATATGGCTATCTCTAAATGAGAACTATTACCATGTTTTGCACTACCCTTCAAAAATGTTAAATAATGATAACAATCTATCCACAATTTTTGGTTACTCTAATCCCAGCTGGATCCTGGTATCCTATCCTTCTGTTAAATTATTTCAGTTAGCTCCCATAGGGCATAATTGAGATTAGTATGGACAGTTGTAGATATCTCTGTTACCGTTGAAAGTAACTAAAAATGCTTATATTTCTCTGCCAGAATTATAAATACTGGTAATCTTTATTAACTAGGTAACCATTCTTTATCTTGCTTGTTTTACTTACTAAAACTCGTATCTACCTTCTTATTCTCTTATTTCTTTTTACCATATGGGTAGACAGATATTCTTTCCTTAGAGCTCCTTATTAATAAACTAACACATCTTAGTACATACATGATCTGCTGAAGCCCTCACATTTACTCATCATAAGCATGATACAAAATTGAGTTCCTCTGACTCAACTCTTCCACAGCCACATTGCAATCTCTTACCATCTATCTTTCTAGATGTATGCATCGTCAGATTATAAATAAGATAGAATTGAGGAAATTGAGTTCTTACGATTGAGCTCTCCCACTCGATCTAGAGTAAGAAGAAAGAGTAACAGTCCTAAATGCTCTGTAGTCTCTTACTTATAAGTGTGGTGCACAACACATCTATAAACAAGACTCTACTAGACACGGCTCATAGACTACCCCTAGGACAGACCTGCTCTGATACCAAGTTTGTCACGGCCCAAACTGGAGGATCATGACTAGCACCCGATCCATACTTGCCGAGCACAAACGTACATTTTATCTAACCTTCTTATTATCTTGAAGGGATAACGAGATCAATATAAATGGCAGATATAGATCATGAACATACATCACATGGGATGACAAGATTTCTAAGAAACTACATAAAAGGTACGAGCTACAACGCTGCCATGAAATACTATACAACAAAAATTAGCCAACAAAGCACACCAAACTATACATGAGTCGACACATGTCTATGAGCCTCTAAGAAGCATAAGTAATGCAACATATCCGAAATAGGGCCCCAAGATACCCATAATATCTATAACAAAAATGCATACCAAGACCACGGCAAGTCCGGAGAAGGGATCTCACCTATAACCGCTGAACTGGAAAGCCTATTGTGGTGGGGGAGCATTGTCTACTTGTCTACCAGGACCTGCAGCACGACATGTAGCATCCACAAATAAAAGGACGTCAGTACGAATAAAGTACTGAGTACGTAAGGCAGGAAAGCATAAATAAGAACAATAATGTAAAGGGAGATGTAGGAGATACAATATGTAGCATCTGAGTGCTTCTAAGAGACATTAACATGAAATGCATGATACATCTATACACATAATATTTTTAAACATCCGCCTCTGTGGGCATCATCATCATCATAGAACATTCACCTCTGTGGGCATCATCATCATCATATCATACCCGGCCTCAAAGAGGACTCGGTAAATCCAACTGATCAGTGGTTTCACAATAGGTGCCATACCCGGCCGACTATAGCGCGGCTCGGTAGAGTAAAATTGATACATATATATAATACATGCAGGACTCATTAAAATCATGTTCTGAACATTTCGCAGCGACGTAAGGTCGATATTCTGCATACACATCATTAGGGATAACTATTTATCAAGAATCTTATAAGAATCAGGAAGTACCAACAACGTTGATAACATAAGAATAAGAGAATCAACCTCAACATCAATTGTTCTATAAGAAGGGAAACAATGTAAGCATTGCTAGCTTCTAAGAGTAGAGTATCTTTGGAAGCTCGTTCGTTGCATTATGTACAATCAGATTCGTGCAAAATAAGGAAAGATATATCCTCACATACCTTGTATATACTTCCCAACCTCAAGCTACGCAAATTTCACAACTCCTTAAACTACAATAAGAGAAACGACACTATCGTTATCGTTTAAGCGTCATAGCTACTATGTATCGACCACAACCTATTTTACGATGAAACTGACAGAACCTCCCCTATTTATATAACTTCACACAAGTCAAAACAATCACCAAAAATCCCAAAAAACATCAATAATAATCATATTGAGCCTCCCAAAACAGTTCACACACAACCTAATCACTTCACACATAAGACGACCACCGTAATGGTGTCAAACGACCTGGAAATGTTACAATGAACGACCAGATCACAACCCAAAATCTATATGGTGTTTCTACACACTCTTATACTCCAAAACTCCACAAAAGAGTAGTAAAACACGCATCCCAACAACAACACAAAACAGTCCGCTACAAGTCAAATAACTCGAACTCACGGCTTCCGATCACCGTCCCGTGAGTTCTAACTATTAGGAAACATATTTATCAACCTTCCATGATATATAAACAATTAAATACAGATATTAGACGTTTATTAACTATGAATTACCTTCCAAAACTCTAACTACAAAGAAAAAGGAGAGGCGGTATAATGACACTTACGTCGTAGGGATCGTTTTGATGTTATTGCTTCTCGATTTCTTGCCCGGAATGATAATCTTCTTTGAAACCATAGAAGATAGCTTGAGGTTATGTTTATGGCTTTTCTATGGGCGTTTTATGCTGAATAATGAAGAGAAAGCCAACCTAAGGTTTATATATATCAAGTTTGAAAAAGTGAAAGAGGTGCTAGCTTGACACCCTAGGATTGGTCCATCTTTCGACGCTTATATCTTTTTATCCTGATGTTTTATGTACGAACGATTAAATGTGTTGGAAACTAAATTTCAAGACCTTCAATTTGGTATATTATATGTCCCAATAAGAGCTCATATAGCACATGAAATGTGTTGCTCAAACAGCTCTAGTGATCCACGTACTTGTCACTTATGATGTCTGCGCAGTCTCGCGAAACTTCAAATATCTCTCTACTCCTACATCGTATCGATGAATGGTTTAATGAATTGGAAAATAGACTCATAGATATTAAATTTGGTTGGTAGATCATCCAATAATTCGAATTATATTGGGAGAAAATTTCAATTACATTTGACCTAAGTTTAAGCACATTATGAGTGTAACTTGTGAAGACCTTTGCCGACTTTTGTTCCACAACTTGCTTGACTTGAAAATGTAGAACACAAGTATCATACGATAAAAATTAACTCATAGAATAACCTCCTTATCATGTAATGAACCATAGTCTCACCCTAAAGTACATGTTATAACATTCCAAACTCTTATATTCTTCATGTGGTTTAGCTTCTAAGCTTTCCAACCCTCTTGGTACTCGTTATTCATGATCTTAAATATTTGTAACCTCCAATGTAACATGATTAACTTAATTTATATTCCATGAAATATAATCTTATTTCTGAGCTTACATCAATTGACTTACGATGTACTCTCACGTACGAAAACATGGGGTGTAACAATAATTAGGTCTGAATTTCTTTGCATTGTATGCTGAAATATATTTGTAGGCATATGAATTTTATTAAATTAAATTCATAAAATGATTTGGATTTTACTGGTCCAGATAAATATTATGGGCTGATATAATAGAATTATATATATATATATATATATATATATATATATATATATATATATATATATATATATATATATATATATATATATATATATATATATATATAAGTCCATATGTATATATGGATTAAATAAATAAGACTTAATCCATTGGGCTAGCTTATTTAATTGGGCGACAAATGATGAGCCCACTTCATTAAGCCCAAAATTCATTTTCCTAGAGGCCCAAATTGATGCCCACGTGTCAAATGACGTGGCATGCCAAGTCAAACAGAAGATCCAATAGGATCATGCTACGTGTGAAAAGGACAAGGCATGCCAAGTCACATTAAAAGGCCAATGAAATCGCGCCGCGTGTGCAAGTGACGTGTTCTGGCCAATCAAATACGGCCATGTCACACTTCAATTTTATTGATCGGAAAGAGTTTGTTCTTATCACAACTTCTCCCTTCCACAATTATAGATTGAGGCTTTCATAACTCAGAAAAGACACCAGAAGTTATAACAAGAAGCAAGAGGTAGCTCGTGGATCAAATGCTGCGGATTTCTCTAAAAGCTACTAGCATTCAAGATTTCTAAGGATTAAAAGATCAAGACGAAGATTCAAGAAAAAGATGCAAGCCTTTGGATTAAAAGTACGTCAAGATCAAGATCAAGCTTCAAGCACTTGGATTAAAATAAAATAAAATTCAAGATTAAGCTCAGAGGCTATTTTATTTACTGTTAAAAATAAGAATCAGAGGATTCATAGAGATTGTAACACTCAAATATTCGAAATTAAATACTACGATTATTGCGATATTTTTCGGCTTGATTATATTTTCTCGACGTAATTTATTGTCTACAAATTCTTGCACGCCCAGTGGGAATATCTCTACCTCTCATCTCAACTTTTCAATCACCAAAGTTCAAGAAAAACAAAATGGCTTCCAAGAAAATCAACTCCAGTTCAACTTTCGCCAAGGCTGCTAATTCCAGGTTCTATGTTGATGTGGAAAACATACTCGAAGTTACCTTTGGATGCTTTGGACCCGTTACGAGGAGCAAAGCAAGCTCGTTAGGACAACAAGCACCCCAAGTTCCGTCCGCATCTACCCGTATTTTTGGATCTTCATCCTCAAAAGGATCAAGATCTTCTACAAATGCACCCGAAGGAGGAAGCGATGTTGTTGAAAAGATCAAGAAAACTCTTGCTCTGCTTGACCTCTCCGGATCAAAGCACTCTGCTGTGAAGGAAGATGATGATGCTTCAAGTGATGGATCCTCCCCACTTACACCACATAGCGTGATCTAATCAAGGATCAATCTGTGTGAAAATCCATTCTACTCTCTATCGTCCATGACAATCATACAAGCCATGGTGACAAACACTTCATCTGTGGAGGAGCAATTGGCAAACTTGACGGAAGCAATCGCTGGCTTGACCAAGTGCATGCAAAATCAAGATGCTAATATCGATAAGCTAACATATATGGTGGGTATCTTGATGGAAGAAGAATCTACCCGTGCACCTGGCAAACTCCCAGAAGTTCAAGAGATTGATGCTCCCCCACGACAAGTTGCATCCACTAAGGAAATTTCAGTCTCTTCGGAAGGGATGATTCCAATCAATAAACTAAAGGAGTTTATTGAAGGGACTATAAGAAACAAATATGAAGTTCCTTCAAAGTCCTCCTTTACCTATGCAAAGTCGTAAACTTCAAGGATCGATATGTTGAAGATGCCTGCTGGTTATCAACCTCCGAAATTTCAACAGTTTGATGGCAAAGGCAATCCAAAACAACATGTGGCGCACTTTGTTGAGACATGCAACAATGCTGGGACTTATGGAGATTACCTCGTCAAACAGTTTGTCCTCTCATTAAAAGGAAATTCTTTTGATTGGTACACGGACCTCGAGGCTGGATCTGTTGATAGCTGGGATCAACTAGAGCAAGAATTCCTCAATCGCTTTTATAGCACAAGACGTACTGTGAGTATGATAGAACTCACAAGTACTCGTCAACGGAACAGTGAACCAGTTATCAACTTTATCAATTGTTGGAGGAATGCAAGCCGCAACTGTAAAGACAGGCTTAGTGAAGCTTCTGGCATAGAGATGTGCCTCCAAGGTATGCATTGGGTATTGCGCTACATCTTGCAAGGTATCAAGCCTAGCATATTTGAAGAACTTGAAACTCGTGCCCATGACATGGAATTGAGCATGGCCTCTGCTGCAAATGAAAGACTGCCCATATATGAACCTCGCAAAGGAAACGACAAGAAAGAAGTCAGAAAATGGAGCAAGTTTATACCAAGATATGAAAATAAAAAAGCTATGAATCTCAACACATCACCTGTGAAGTTCATGACGAAGGTGAGCAAGAAGCAGAGTATGAAATCCACTTCGTTTCAAGATAAGCCAAGTGGAAAGTTGACTCTAAAAGAAATGCAAGAGAAAGAGTACCCATTTCTGGATTCTGATGTGCCAACTATTTTTGAAGAACTCCTCGAGTTAAATCTCATTNCAGGCACAAACCAAGTCTCTATCATATTTGGCTCATTCAATCCAGACGAATTATGTAGTTCTAAAAAAAGTAAAGATGAAGAATTACTGGAGAACTACAAGGTTGAAGACGGTCATCCAGAGGATGATGAAGGTTGGACGTTGGTGACTCGTCGTAGGCGCCACAAAGGAGCCCACAAAAAGGATCAATGGAATAACCAACGAGGAAAATAATGGTGAAAAGACCTAGGAGATGGAACCCAGTTAAGCATGTAAAGAAAGAGGAAGTGGAGGTGCACCACCCTCAAAATCCACGACATCTAGTGACCTTGGAGGAGTTTTTACCAAGTTAGTTCCGCACGAAGATTTTCCATGGGGGTATTGATGCCTCTTGTTTCCATACTGACGAAGGGAAAGAAAGGAGTGATGACCTACCATCGGCACCATCTTTGGAAAAGCTTATCGTGTCCACTCCTCAAGAAGTTAATGCTTGTGAGGAAAAAGTCACGTTCACAAATGATGATCTTCTGCTAGGTGACACTCTTCATAACTTCCCATTGTACCTGGTTGGCTATATGCGTGATGAAAGGGTAAATCGAATTTTCGTTGATGGAGGATCCTCAGTTAACATTTTTCCAATTCGCACTGTGAAAGAACTTGGTATTCCCATGAACGAACTCTCAGAAAGCCATGTGATGATCCAAGGATTCAACCAAGGAGGCAAAGAGCCATAGGAGCGATCAGGCTGGGAATCGCCATTGAAGATATGCAATCAAGTGCATGGCTGCATGTGATCGATGCGAAGACTTCATAAAATGTCTTTCTTGGAAGGCCTTGGCTACATGAGAATAAAGTAGTTCCATCTAACTACCATCAATATTTAAAATACTACGAGGGTGAAGTCGAGAAGAAGATAGTTGCCGATGATGTGCCATTCACCGAGGCAGAGTCACACTTCGCCGATGCAAAGTTCTACTTGAAGAACCACATTGTGAATGAGCTAAAAGTTGATGATGGCATGAAAAGCAAGAATGACAAGCCCACAACTAAAAGAGCTGAGGTGACTATTGGTAAAGCCAAAGTTGTTACTGAGGAGGTACAACCCAACGTGAATAGATCTCATAGAGGGGATATTGCGTCTTATGGAAAGAAAGTAAGTCATGTGATCGAATATGTCCCTAAAAGGAAGAAAGATGAAGGCGAACCGTCTAATCTCCAAACTAACAACTTAAAGGAGTTAACTCTTCCGGTAAAACAAATTGAGGAAGTAAAGTTGTCCTCGAAGACGCTTGCAGGATTTGTAGACCAAAATCCTCTGCAGAAAGTGGCACTCCCTACAAAGCGGACAGATGAAGGTTTTGATCCTAATGCTTACAAGCTATTTGCAAAGGATGGATACAATCCCAATAAGCCGTCAAAGTTAGGGAAGCTCCCATCAGAACCTGCAATGAGGCAACCAAGTGAAGGTTTGGGATACAAGCAACCGTCACTAGTGCGCATCTCAATAAGAAGGCGAGTAGCAATTATATCACTGTAGAAGATGAACCTGCCGCTTCTAACAGGCCTTCCATCTTTGACCGACTTGGATAATAAATTGTGAGAACTTTCATATTTGAGAGATTGGGTCCATTAAATAAGTTCCAGAGAAATTATCGAAATACAAGAACACCCGCTTCGCCCAAAATTCAGAAGATCTCTAAAAATTTCCAAAGTTTGGTTCCTTCTAGAATGAAGCGACAAACAAAAGTCACGGTTTTGTGTGATGAAGTACTGAAAGTGAAGCCATACACTGTGGTCTACACTAAAGAACGTGATGAAGATGAAGAAAGCATAGGTTCTTCGTATCATGTTACTGCACAAAGCGACCGAGGTGTTTTATCTCTAATGGAGGATGATGAGAAATTGGACGATGTTTCACCATGTTATCACATATCCTTCAATGATGGGGACCCTCAAGAAGATGAAGATGCGAAAGATGCTCCCCCGAAACTTGAAGAAGGGGTGAAGGCAACAGTTGATGCCTTAAAAGAAGTTAACCTTGGCACTGATGAAGAACCAAGACCCACCTACCTAAGTGCTTTACTAGAAATTGATGAAGAAATCACTTATATTGAATTGCTCAAGGAGTTTAGGGATGTCTTTGCTTGGAGTTACAAGGAAATGCCTGGCTTGGACCCTAAAGTGGCATTCCATCACCTTGCGGTCAAGAATGGCGCTCGTCCTGTTAAGCAAGCTCAAAGGCATTTTAGGCCGGACTTGGTTCCCTTGATTGAAACCGAACTTAACAAACTCATCGAAGCTGGATTTATTCGTGAAGTTAAATGCCAAACATGGGTTTCAAGTATTGCCCCTGTAAGGAAGAAAAATGGCCAGATTCGATTGTGCGTTGACTTTAGGGATCTTAACAATGCATGTCCGAAAGATGAGTTCCCGCTTCCCATTCCATAACTGATGATCGATGCTACTACTGGGTACGAGGCAATGCCATTTATGGACGGTTTATCAGGCTATGACCAAATTCGCGTAGCGCCAAAAGATGAAGAGCTTACTGCATTCCGTACCCCCAACGGTATTTATTACTACAAGTTAATGCCTTTTGTCTTGAAGAACACTGGTGCTACTTACCAAAGAGCTATGCCGAATATCTTTGATGACCTTCTCCAAAAGAATGTCGAATTCTCTGTTGATGACTTGGTGGTGAAATCAGAAAAGAAAAGAAACCACTTGAAAGACCTGAGTGTCGCGCCCCCGTTTTCCCCAAATTCTCCTTTCGGGGTCGGTTGAAAGGGTTTATGACATTGGTTGAGACAACTCGTTCCTTTTGGGAAAAGAGTTTGCATATTTTGAAGAGTCGCCACCTAACGATATTAACGGTGCGTTAGGGCACCTAAAGGATTCAATTACAACTACGTTACTAACTAGATATTGGGTAAGGGATTGAAATTATGCTAAGCGAAAGGTGTTAGGCACCCCTCAGGATCCACAAGTGTGGTTCCCGGCCAAATGGTTTCTGTGAATTTTTACGGCTTAGCAAACAAACAAATAAAGGCTCAAATAAGAGGGGATCTAAGTCTTAAGCATGCGGATGTTTGAAAATAGTAAAGAAGATTAGATTTTGAAAGGATTACGATCTAATAATATGAAAGGTATTCCAGGTTTATAATAATATAGATCACATCAATGCAATACCCGATAATCACTCCTCGAAGAGGGGCTACACGTGGTATTAGGGCACCGGTCATCATATCCATATTCTACCCTTTCCCACCCCGTGAAAGCAACTAAATAGAGTGTTGGTCTCGGCCTCTAATGCATGTTATTACCCGTCCCTTCCTATCATTCCCAGAGGAAATTAGGACTCCTATCCTAAAGGAGGTGCTAGGCAGACCCTCAGGTTTTAAAGGTGAAAATGCTAAGGCGACATATAATGAACAAGTAGGACTGCAGATAAAGGGGTAGCACATAAACAGGAAAGGGCTCAAAGACATCCATAAACGGTGCACATAAAAAGCATGTCTCATACAGAATTAATGTCCATATTCAGGTTCAGATCCTAAGCATGATATCTAAGTGATAACACAAAGACAGATTTATTGCATAACTCAGAGAGGAAAGTCTTAATCAGGCTTGCCTACTGGTTTTAAGCATGCTGACAGTTGAACACTAATCACAAAGGACAATTCTGATTTTATTTTTTAAGTTGATTACCTAAGGCTTGCCTAGGTGTAAGATAACATGCAATTCTAGGTGTTGAAGATGTGCAAGGACTAATTACCAGTTGTTTAGAACAGGGGACTGTTTTCGATATCTGTATTTAGACTAAGTGCAGTTAAATGGATACGATCCTATAGCATGATGTATAATGCAGCATGATGCATAGTAACCTAAACAGGATTTCTAAATGCACATAAAATCACAACATTATGCACCGTTTCAGGAATAGCAAGAGTACAACTTGTTAATGTTACTTACCTAGAAATAGGATCTCTAAGTGCGCAGGCGTGGTGAGACATGATTGCAGTTTATTTATCCTAGGACAGGACTTCTAATGAAGTTTCAGAACATGTTTACATGGACAGAATCACATAATAGCAGCTTATTTTATTGTTATTATTTGTCCTATAGGCAGGATTTCTAAGCGTAGATGAGATGTGGAATACACATAAATTCTAAGTAGCATGATATCTAATGCATGGACATATGAACCTACATAGGATCTCTATCGCACATATATGGAATAAAAACCTAAGCATGGTTTCTAACCTTGTAATAGCTAGGCACGCATAGTGACCCCTCCCGTTTCACTATCCATCCCCACAATTATTTACAAATTATTACAGGCCAAGGATTATGGATTACATAACCAGAAGTGAAAGAAAAAGAAGTTATTCTATAGAGAGCCTTCAATTAGGCCCAAATCCTCTAAACCTCATTGCCATATGGTATTCATAGCCTTTTCACAGTCCGAGTGTGTCAAAGTTCTCTAAGGACCTCAAGGGCTCCTGGGCAGTGCTCACACCCAGACTTAGTAACCAGGAGTTAAACATGTGCAGTGTGGAAATACCAGCCTCAGTGTGTCAAAGTTCAGAGGGAACTCAAGGTCCCAAAGCAGTGCTCACACTGAGGGGGCAGAACTTAAAGATCTAAGAATCAAGTGAAGTGCATGAGATAGTTTTGAAAAGGTTGAGTTGGAAAACAGTTTTTTTTAAACAGCTTGTTTGAAATAAGTTTTGGAAAAAAATAGAAGGTTTTACTTTAAGAGAGAAACTGTTTGAAAGAGAAAGGGAATAGGGCAATCAGAACAACAACTCAGAACAAAACAGCACACATAGAACAAGTACAAAGACCAGGACCATTGGAACAATCTCAAGCAGGGAAGTGAGGGGGTTGGGGACAAATAGGACACACATAAGAGTAGGTATACAACAGACAGATTTTCACATAAGTCATAATCAGAGAAGTCCTAACAGACTTACCCAGAACTTAACAACCACAGAAGTAGTCTTTCCACAAAGAGGTTTATGCCAGGAATCAACAGAATCATATTGAGGGCTACTAAGGGGGTAACATGTTGAGTTTAAGGGAGAGGGTACAATTTAAGAATCATACTAGTAAAGCAATAAGTAGACATGCTAATTACAAGGTAAACAACAAAACCATAAGTAAAAGCATATTATAAATAAGATAAATTGAAATACCAAGAGAAGCAGTTGTTTTTGGGACTTTAAACTATATTAAGGACATACCAGTTAAGAGAGAATAAGCACAGAATGAAGAGCAAGAGAGTACAATACTTAGTCTTGGCTTGCAGCCGACTGAGAGTAGCAAATCACCAGAAAGAAGAGCAAGAGAGAGGATGTGTGTGTGTGTGATAGAGGGTTTAGAACAATGTCTCTGTTCGTTTTTTAATAATGAAATAGCAGAGGTACTTATAGTTTTGAAAACAGGCCAAAGAGTATGGTAACAAATAACAGTTCACCCCAATTATAGAAGTAAATTACAATTAGAATCCAATTAATACAAGTACTCCCTTTAATCAAGGACTAAATGTTTAAACGGATAAAAACCGTGATAAACAAGGACAAGAATCAATTGAGGGAATGATTTTACCACATAAGGAGTAGTAAAAGTATATAGCACGCAATCAAGACTGAATACAGAATATACCAATTAAGGAAAGTGTATAAGAATTAATTGACAACCGGTTTATTCATAAAAATAAGGCAAGAGATGATTCAGATTCTAAAAATTAGTGAGGAAATCTTCAAATCACATGAAATCAGTGTTACTCAAAGGAAAATACCACCATTTAAAGGAAATATTCGAAAATCAGGCAATCAGTATTACTCAAAGGAAAATACTCGAAAATCAGTAAAGAGTATGATGTAAAAAATCACTAAAGCACTAATCATACTTATTCAGAGATTCAAAAATGGTAAAACTATACTGGAATAACACATATTAAGCAAAAATCAGAAACCCTAATGACGAAATTAGGGATACATATAATAAAATAGCAGATAATTAAAGGAATAAATAGATAATCATAGTCTAGGCAGAGGCGACAAAGAATCAGAAACCATAATCAGTAATTATAGAGAAAGAAATCATAAAACACATAGAGTATACACGCAAGCAAGGTAGTCATGCTAGAATAGGTAAACAACATTGCAAAATAAACTCAGATTCACATATTGAACCTAGAAATTTGGTGCTTTGTTTTATCAAAATGAATCAAACAAAAAGATAAAGGCTCAAATAATGCTTAAACACGATAAAATCACAAAAATAATACTAAGAAACTAGAGGAAGAACTGTTTTGAAAAATATCTTGAAACCCTAGTTTTGAGAAGTGAAGAGTCGTTTCAGAAAATAAGAAGATCTTTGAGGAAAACATGGAAAAACCTCAGAATACGTATAGACCTGTGACAGATCTAAAAGGATCAGGAGGTTTGAAGTTAGGGTTTCTAAAGAGAACCTAGAAAGGAGAAGAGAATAACTCGAAATGGCCGGTTTTAATCGGAAAGTGTAAAGATCTTACTCGGACGGCCATGGGAGGCCGGAAAAATGGAATGAGATCGTAGATGCGAGTGGACTGCCTCTGGTTCACTTGAAGGCCTCAAAACAGTGACACACGTTCAAGGGGGAATCCATAAGGCTGGTAGGTGGTTGAATAGTCATAGATTCCGGCAAGACGATGGCCGGAGAACGGCCAGGTCCACTGGAGGGAGTTGAAGGGACGAGAGAGAGTTGAGAGAGTTGAGAGAGACGGATCAGAAGTGAGAGGGAGAGAATGAGAGATGGGGGGGGGGGGGAGTCTTAGGTTAATTATGGTAATAGGCGATCTGGACCGTTGATTGAAATTAATCAGCGGTTCAGATTAAACAGGTACTCGGGCCGGGTAGGATATTGTATTGGGATTGGGGGTATGGGCTAGTTTAATTGGGTTAGGGACCAAGATTAATTAGGCTGGAATTTAAATAAAGAATAGCTATTTGTTAAATACCCATTAAAATTAGATAAATAATTAATAACAATAGCTAATAATCATAT
>ML338889.1:0-31228 GCA_005239505.1 Nicotiana paniculata
TAACTTAAACATAGATAATTAGTATGAAAACTATATTTAGGCATTTAATCAATTAACCTTTAATTAGTTAACGTAACCTTGGTTAAAGAACAACTAGAAGTCACCTAAGGGACATAACTAGTGTTAGTTAACTAGAGTTAAATGATAACCCAAACAAGTAACCCTGGTTACCTAATGGTAAATACGGGGGCTTCAAGGGGTACATTATGAAATATATATTAGGAAATCAGATTTGCAAGGATAAAGAGGTCTTTTAATGAGTAAGAAAGTTCTAGAATAGGGGCAGCTGTCCCAGAGATAGGGTTGACAGCTGCCCTATGTACTATGGAGTGCTGTTTTTCAGCTTTGGATAGGGAATATTCAAAAGAATATCCCATTCCCAAATATCCTATAAATAGACTTTCTTTTTACATATTCAGGGACTTTTTTTTTAACCTTGGGCCCTGATGAAAATCTGGATACAGAAATTTCATATACACACACACAGTAGAAATCCTATACTCAAAGAACACTCGATTAGGTATAGAAATATCTGGAAAAATCTGGTTTTCTTCAATCTTGGTATTCTTGAACTTGGGTGGTAGCTGACTGGTTTTTCTGGGTTTTAAAAGTTTATCTAGTTGAAATCTGTTTTCTTGCTGGTCTTGCTTCAATTTTTGATTTTCCAAGCTCTCACTTTCTGGGCTTCTCTACGGCTGGTTTTGTTTCCTGATAGTTGCTATGTTGATCTCCAATTTTTAGTATTTGACCTTTATTTGGTCAAATTTTCTGTTGCTTTACTCTTAAAAAGGTATGTATTAACTCTTCTTGTTCTCAATTAAATGCTGGATTGGAACTCTCTTATTTTACTCATTGCTTAAGTTAGTTGTTCTTGATAAATAAGGATGTTTCTTCTACTGTACGTAAATGTGGTTTTATAGATGTTTGTTAGCATGATAATGAACCTGTGAGTGTGACAAATACTGTTTTGATATTGGTATTTTTTGGTAGGTGTATGTGGTTTGATGACCGTTTAGTTAATATTCATAATTCCAAATAATAGAACAAGCTGCACTAGGATGACTGAATCTGGCCTTTTCTATGGTCAGATTCTTTCCCTAAGAGTGCATAAAATATGCTTTCAATTGAGCCTCTTTGGTCAATAAAGAGATTCAATAAGCAAGTCTCTAGATATGTTAGTATTAGCACTAAGGTAGATGAGTTTGACTGGTTGATAGTCAAATTCACCCCATAGTAGTGCATAAACACTAGTTGGGTGAAGTTTACCCCTCAAAAGAGTATAAAGGATGTAGTTAAAAAGGGCATTAGGGTGAGGAATTTGAACCCTTGAATGGTCAAATTCATCCCCTAAAAATGCCTAGATAATTAAAGTACCATATAGTTTAGAATTATGTTAATGTTAGCACTAAGGTAGGTGAATTTGACTCTTTGGATAGTCAAATTCGTCTCATAACAGTGCATAAGCAGTAGTTAACTTGCTGGAATTGTCCTTTCAAAGGATGTAAAATGGACAATCAAAGGCTCACTAGAGGAGAAAATCTAGAATCCTTTATGCTTATTAGATTTATCCTCTCGAAACACCTAAATAATCAAGTTAAGGAATTAATATGGACTAAAGGTCCCAAGTATAAAAAAGACAAGTCCAGAGGTGAGTTGATCCTCCTATGATCACATTCATCCTGAGAAAGTGCATAAATAATTCTTTCAGGTAATATGGTTTGTACACAAACATTATTAGAATTAAAATTGACCTTCCCGTGGTCAGTTTGGTTCTGGTAGTTGCATAACACTCAATCAATTGGGGTGTTTACAGATTCCAAAGAGAAGGCTCAAATGTAAGGCTTCAAGGGAGTTTCAAGTCAGCAAATTAGTTAGAATTTTATTTTTTGTTTCTTTCATTCTGGAAAGTGTATAGTGGCAGTCAAGTTATAACCCCCTCCCTGTATTTCTTGTGCTTTCATTGTAATGTAATTTAAGACTGGATTGTACGCTTAATTTCAATTTTATTCATGTTCCTGAAATTTCGAGTTTACATTTTTTCTGTTCTGCAAATGATATTAAGAACGTATGTAAAAACTGTATAAACACACCGTTTGGATTTTTTATTGGAAAAAATGTTTATTTCAAATTCAGTAGAATTTCAACATGGATAGAATCAGCAGATCACCTTCAGTTTATCTTGGGTCTTGTAAATCTGCGAAAATAAAGGTATACATACGTGCAAACTTTAATTATTTGGAAGCATGATATTAGTTTGTTTAGAATTGATAAGGATTATTGTTTCTAAATTAATAAAGACCGCATGTGGTATGATCTTTGTTAGAAATCATAAAATTCTGGAAGAACTAGAGTGATTTCATCTTGCCCATCCGTATAAGAATTAACAAGTAATATATTTAGATATCTGAATTTCTTAAGTGTACATATCTGAACGAATGTGGGACGTCCTGATTCCCATACTTGCCATTGTTGGTTAAAAACAAAAATTCTTTCCAGAACTAGCAGTCTTATTACAAGGAGAGCTGAATTAGTATGGCCTAAATGATAAAATTGGGCTAAAATATGGTCATAGCCCAAAACATGTTACCTTTAGGCTTTTGAACATCATTTTAGGTAATCCTTAGGTAGAATGAATACCTTTACTTTGAAACTTGACAAAAATTGATCATTCCCCCAGAATTACAATAAACTACACTCGGGATTGGCAACTCATGCCCCCGACCCTTAACTCTAAATAACTAATAAAAATACACATAGCAATCACGGGTGCATTTCATGTGACATTTTTGCCATGTGCTCAAAAAAAACAAGTGTACGCCATCGTAACTTGTCCAAGATAAATCCATAAATGTCCTAATCGATCTTAAAACTAAAACGCTCTTTCAAAAAATAGAAAACTCGAACATCGCCACAAATGGGCATTATAAAACTGTCACGACCATAGCCTTGACTACGTAATCTACACGCGGGCGCGACAAATCATGTCCCCGTCTTCAACTTCAAACTATAATAAAAATCACATGTGGTAATTGCGGGTGCATTTCACGTGGCGTAGTTATAATATGTCCTAAAAACAAATAAGTGCACGACATCGTGACTTATTTCAAGATAAATCCATAAATATTAAAAGCGGTTTAAAAAGTAAAAAAAAAAGCTAAATGCACAATAGGCTAAAACACGTAAAACAATTAGATAATATAGGCCAAATATTAATAGTAAGCAACCGTGCTAGAACCACGGAACTCGGGAATGCTAACACCTTCTCCCGGATTAACAGAATTCCTTACTCGGATTTCTGGTCGCAGACAAATTAAAACAAGTCAAAATTTCTTCGGTTTGGGATTTTAAAATAAAACGGTGTCCCGGAGCATCGTCAAAAATCCGGGTGGCGACTCTGAAAACTAAAATAAATCCCAAATCCGAATAATGTCACTTAAAGTGGAAAAACTACCTTATTACCCTTCATTAATACGGGGGTAGTGAAAAAGGAGGTGTGACAATTCTGGCGACTCTGCTGGGGACAAGAACCCAGAATTTCTGGTTCAGGGTTCAACAATTTGAGCTTAGAATAAACTGTTTTATTTGGATTTATTATCTGATTTTTACATGTTTAAACCTAACGTGCTAAATATTGCTTTTACCGCTTTGATATTATCTGAACTGTATATAAACTGTTACGAAACCCTCTTCTCTCCGAGTCTTCTAAATCATCTAGGAAGTGTGCACTTCGTGTGACTTTTTTTCTGTTAGAGTCATATCCAAATATTAGAACGAGGTACGGACAAGTTGCAAAGCCGGTGAAGCTTCTGTATTCCTGGTACGCTGCCCCGACCTCGGGTCGAGCTGTCCGCTCGGGTAAGCCTGGTCTAGAACAAAACCCCAGGATTCAAACTTAGAATAACAAAACCACATGCTGGATCCCTAGTAGGAACGCTTATTTTCATCATGTGAATTTGACTTAGGGGACTCAACACGGGGGTTGGGTCCGTCTAGGACAGGTGTACCCGAAATAAAAGACTATCCTGTTGCATCATACCTGCTGCATGCGTATTTATTTGTCTCGGCTTGTGTGTTGACCCGTTAAAGAAATGAAAAATGACAGAAAAACCAAGAGAGAGAGGTAGAATAGAAAGTTCACCCTATTTTTGAAAAACCCTGTATCCCAAAACTCTGTCGAAATTTTGAAAAAAGGAAAATAGCATTTCAAAAAAAAAAAAAAAAAACAAAGTGAGTCGGTGCATGTTTTTAAATCATATTTCCCGAACTACGCATTGTTTGATTCTCATCGATGTGGGATACGTAGGCAACCCTCATCGGGTCCAACCTTATTTTTCCAAAAAAGTACGGTCTTAAATAAATTAGGTGACGTCGTCTTTGCATGAATAGCCAAGTTTCCCGAACGGGGCGCCGAAAGGCTATTTTTGCAAAAATAGCCACCTACGGGTTTTTCCAAAATTTTTGACCCAATTAGCGAGAAAAACCCTTAAATCTTCCTAACCGAAGTATTGAAGAGCCGTATTCGCAAAGATGGTCCGTTTTTCTTTTTAACTTACAAATTTTGCAAAAAAATAAACACTTTGTGGTCAAGTTTTAATCAAATCATTTAAACAAATGCGCAGGATGAGCACTATTGAAAATACTCCTTTTAGAGTTGTCCGAGAAATTCCTGTGGGACTCCATATGTGGTGGAGTGACTTGGGGTAAAATAGCCGAAAGTCCATGATAAAAGTGTTGGGTGGGCTCACTGGTCTTCTGAAGGTCAAGCCGAGGTTGGATATTGTTGAAGCTTTGGTATCGTTTTGTGACCCAGACCACAACGTATTCCATTTCTCCGACTTTGAATTGACACCCACGCTAGAGGAAATAACGGGGTATGCTGGTCTCAACGAAAAACTTAGGAGTCGATATCCGGTGGCACCAAGGGCAATAACTCCACACAAATTCTTGGATCTGTTAAGCATTATCCGGGACATTCAAGACCCACACCTATCCGATGGGTTCTGCACCTTTTATTTTAT
The DNA here is from genome assembly GCA_005239505.1 of Nicotiana paniculata. Classification (NCBI taxonomy): domain Eukaryota; kingdom Viridiplantae; phylum Streptophyta; class Magnoliopsida; order Solanales; family Solanaceae; genus Nicotiana; species Nicotiana paniculata. The sequence continues at coordinate 5,019 of ML338889.1, forward strand.
GTATAGTCTCTACGGAGATCCACGGGGCTATGAATCTAAATACACCGGCCTGACTCACCAAAAGAATCAGACTAAATGGGAAACCCGTTGAGGGCTAGCTTTCGTGGTAGCATTCTTGGGCACCCTAATTTGCCCAAGGAGTGACAGACTCATAGACATCGGGTTGGTCGGAATAGCAGACTTCATGATAAATACCCTTATACCAACGATTTTGGCTGAGATCTACCGCGCCCTGACAATTTGCCATTTTGGGGGGAAATTCTTCAAGGGGTGCAACTTGCTCCTGCAAATCAGGATGATCGAGCACCTTTTGTCACCGCCCGAGTTACATGAATTATGGCTTGACCGGTTTAAACTGCATTGAAGAACACAATACTCGGATAGGGGGCCACAAATTTCCTGAGGGTACGGGGACCTGGCTTTCGCTTCTAAGTTCCTTGACTGCCGACCAAATTGAGTGGACATTCGGTTGGCTATATGTCAATGAGGTTATCAATATGTCAGCGAAAGTGTGCTATCTTTTATTAATGGGTCTGCGGAGAATTCAACCGTATGCCCCACAACGGGTCCTACGGCAGTTTGGAAGACAACAGGGCATCCCACCCGATGAAGACCTAAGCCAACAAGCCATCGAGCTATGTCCGAGAGCCGTATTTTCGGAAGACAGGGTCCGCAAAATCTGGAACCAATGCATATTTCGGGAGCCTCAGACTCGGGTAAGAAACCTATCCAGAGGAGAGGTAGAGCCGGCCTATGTTTCTTGGTATAGAAGAAGAGGTGGAGAACAGCTGGAGCCAGAGCGACCTGCGAAGAGACCTCACGTACAACATTTTACTGAGCAAACACAAGAACATTGGAGTTGGTTAGAAAAGGAAAATAATTACCGGGCTACCATAAGTAAACTTGAGGCCCAGATCAGGGAACTCAAATTCGAAAACACCTTGCAAACTGCTGCAGCCGAAAGGGAAAGAAACAGGTTGAACAAGGAAAATGAAGCCCTCCAAGATCAAATCCAGAAAATAACGATAGCCATTGAAAACCCTGGGAGGAGCAGAGCTGACGAAAGGCTTATCACCAGTCTCAGGCAAAAGTTGTGTAGCTACGGTGATGACCTGGACAAAGTTGAAGAGAACTTGACCCAAGCTCAGGCAAAGTTGGCAAAGAATGCGGAAGAAAGAGCAGAATTCGTGCAAAAACTGAAGAGAAAGCATGACCGAGAAATTGTGGGTTTGAAAGAAAGAATGGCCACCTTTGAATACGAAATGGCCAAACAAGCAAAAATATTTAAGACAGAGAGGGAACAGTGCTATGCCATGATGACTCAGTTGGAAAAAGAGTTGCAACAATGGCAAGAGCAGAGTCACAAAGACGCCCAGACTTTAGAGGCGAGATCCCAGCAAATCGGACGCCTACTTCAGGAAAAAGGTATCATCAGGCAAAGGGTCCGAGAGATAGCTGACTACATCGTGACCAAATGCCAGGAATGCGAAGATATGACTCGGACCACCTTCTTCTTAGCGGTTATGATCTTCGTCCACAAGATGATGGACGACCTTTACCGCCTCCAGCAAGACATAGCACGCAGGCACATGGCAAGGCCGAATGATGCCCCACCGGCCCCTAGAGAAACGGAAGCACTGATGTATTTTTGATGTTTTTTGAGTCTGTATTTCATTTTCTAGTTGTAGTCATGTCTGAGTCCACAGTAGTTTTTATATTTTTAGAAAATATGTGTCGAGTCTGTTTTGTAAATTTTGAAATTCCAAAAGTGGGCTACAAGTTTTCTGTAATCAGAAGTGTTTTATTTAATGAATGAAAATTTTAAGATGAAACTTTTAGAAAAAAAATGTATTTCTTTCCTTCGGTTTTGTCCCATGAACTATGTGATGATCTGATTCACGCGGCACCGTGATACGTAGGCAATCCACATAGGATTCAATCATAACCATAACAAAAGAAACCGAGCGAGGAATAAAAGAGTGGAAACAATAACAGAAGAAGGGCAAGAATGATAAAAAGGTAAAAGCCGAGAAATAAAGCCAGGATGAAGTACACAACTGTTGCAAAAACATATAGAAAAGCGTTTAAATTGCTCAGGTGTATTGCATACCCCAAACCTGTGATTGCCTATGTGATAAATGTTTCAACGTAACATTTTGTTGGTTCGATCTTAAAGGTATTTTTAGGTGGTTGGTTTTGCAGTAACCTGACTTCCCATCCTTACTTCACTAGATCAAAAGGGAGAATAGAAATGACGTTCGAAAGTCACTTACCAATTGTCAACTCTTCCGTGGAAGACCTAAATCCAGCCATCCTAACATCTGAGTCAGCAACAGCTAAAGAAAACAAGACTCTGTGTTGCCGCATGCTGGAAATGTGGGACGCATGGTCCAATGGTAGGAAACCACCCAGTACCATCCCGGGTTTCCCAGAGATAATTCCCAGGGCAGGCGGGACATCCAACATCCCCATAAGCTACCCAGCCACGCCGTTTGGATATCCAACTATGTCGGCTCACTTTGTCGGAAGGCCTTCTGAGGTTCGCCCCCAGGCCCTGTTTTCTGGTGTGTCTTCCAACATCTTCACCGCACCACCAATCTCTGCCACGGCCCCACCGACTATCTCTAGGCCAAGTTTTGAGCCGCCAAAATTCACATTCCAAACACCGTCTATCCATCTGGATACCACTGATGTTACTCCCAATGCATACCCCCAACAAACTCAGTTTGGGGTCACTTTGGGATAAGCTAAGAAAAGAACCGAGCACGAAGAAATGGCCCGGAAAATGAAGAGTATTGAGTAGAGCCTCAAGAATATATAGGGGTTGAGCGGGCAGAAAAGCGTATCCTATGCAGATTTGTGCATGTTCCCGCACGTCCACTTGCCTCTTGAGTTTAAACCCCCAAGTTCGAAAAATATGATGGACATGGGGACCCCATAGATCATCTGAAAAGGTACTGCAACCAGCTCCAGGGAGCAGGTGGGAAAGAGGAACTTCTCATGGCATATTTTGGAGAAAGCTTGACGGGAATTGCATCAGAATGGTACATGGACTAGGATATATCCCTCTGGCACATATGGGATGGCCTGGCACGGGACTTTGTCCGGCAATTCCAATACAATGTGGACATCGCTCCCGATATGAACTCACTATCCAATCTAAAAAAGAAAACCTTAGAGAGTTTCAGAGAGTACGCCATCAAATGGAACGAGCAGGACTCTTGGGTAAAACCTCCAATGGATGAGGTTGAAATGGTCAGCGTCTTTCTACAAGCACGGGAAGCTGATTACTTCCAAAATATGATGTCCGCCATGGGCAAACCATTTGCGGAAGCAATCAAAATTGGAGAAATGGTGGAGAATGGTCTAAAAACTGGTTGTATCCTAAGCCAATTTTCCATAAGAGCAACCTCCCAGGCCATCCAAAGCAGATCCGGGTGTGCAGCCAACAGAAAAAAGAAAGAAGAAGGGGCCATGACGGTTTCCGATGTCAGGAAGCCTCGACAATACCCACGTCCATTTCCCAAAGCTTCCCAATATTACTATCCTCACCAAGACGCAGCTTATGCTACACCCTCTCTTCCCTATGCGGTAATGAACGTTCAACCACATCTCAGGCTGCAACAACAATATAATCAGAATAGAGATCCACCTCCGAGAAACAACCATCCTCCCCCAGCTCCATATAATCCACGCTCTCCCCAAACTAACCGTACAACACCTACCCCCGTGAACCACCAAGGAAACCCAACTTCACTCCTATCGGGGAGCCGTATTCAAGCCTCTTCCCAAGATTAGTCCAGATGGGGCTTCTACAACCCGTACCTCCAACCAGGCAAAAGCCAGCATAAGCATCATACAAGCCGGGAACCAATTGTGCCAACCATTCCGGAGTAGGAGGACATGACACAGAGGAGTGTTGGACCCTCAAAAGGTCCGTGGAAATCCTTATTAAACAAAAGAAAGTGGTGTTAAGGGATGAAGAAGCTCCCAATGTGACGAACAATCTACTGCCCACTCACAATCATGGGCCCGTCATCGGCATAATTTGCGAGGACCAAGATTTCAATCCAGCTCTAAAGGCCATCATCGCCATCATAGATGTGGAAAGAAAGCCCAAGGCGGCACCCAAACCAGTCAAGGAGATGAAGAAGAGTAACCCCATCCCTCAGGTCACGGAGAAGGCTGAGACTGAAACAAATAGGGGACCCTCTAAAGACGCTTTCCTTTACATCCCCAAGGCACCAAGGAAGGAACAAAGTGTGTTGAGTCCTCCCAGAAGGTTACAATTCAACAAGGCAACAACGAACGACCCAAAAATGTACGTGCCAAAAGGGACGTATATGGCGCGGGGGAAAATAATTTCACCAAGGCTAAATGAGCCCGTGGTTATTAGCCGCGTGTCGCAAATTCCCATGAGAATACTACTGCCGTCCCCTGGAATTACCACAGGACGGTGGTGACATACAAAGGGAAATAAATTACTGGGGAAACAGGCGATATAAACTCATAAGAGAAATACCTCGACCTGGAAGAACTGAACAAAAGCAAGCTGAAACGCTTTCTGCCTAAAAGGCCGACCAGTGCCGGAGAGGCAGAAGAATTCTTCAAGAATATGAAAACCACTGAATACGCCATAATTGAGGAGCTCAGAAAGTCCCCCACTCAGGTCTCACTTCTATCCTTGCTGGTAAATTCAACGAACATCATAAAATCCTGATCAAAACCCTTAACGAAGCATATGTTCCGGCCAACACCACAATTGAGAAAATGGAAAGAATGGCAGAATGATTTTTTGAAGTCAACCAGATCTCATTTAGCAAGAATGACTTGCCCCCGGAAGGGGATTCCCACAAAAAAGCCCCCCACCTAACTGTTAAATATGAAGGTTACTATGTGAAAAGGGTTATGATGGACGGCGGATTTGGGGTTGATATTTGCCCTCTATCGACCCTACAAAGAATGGAGAACGAGACTGAGAGAATTAGTCCCAACAATGTGTGTGTCCGTGCATTCGATGGTATCAAGAGAGACACGATCGGGGAGATTGATTTGGTCTTGACAATCGACCCTGTAGATTTTGAAGTGACATTCCAGGTCATGGATATGGGTACTTCCTACAATTATCTCCTAGGAAGGCCTAGGATCCATGCAGCAGGGGCAGTGCCATCTACTCTCCACTAGATGTTTAAGTTCGAATATGAGGACCAGGAAATCGTGGTCCATGGGGAAGACGAGCAATCTATTTATAGGGACCCATCAGCCCCATGCCTGGAAGCAAGAGAGGGCAGTGAGCACATAGTCTACCAGGCTTTCGAGATTGTGGTTGCGGAATAGCATGAGGAAGGAACCCCGTGCCCTCAACCCTTCCTATCAAACACATCAATTATGGTTTCCAACGACATGATTATACATGGGTACACACCTGGAAAAGGGCTCGGGGTGTCCTTGCAAGGCATTAAAGAACCTGTCACTTTGCTTACCAGTAAAAAGTTTTTTGGCATAGGGTTTCAAGATACTCCCGACGATGAAAAATGGGCTGACCAACGTAAGAAAAATGGTTGGGTATTGCCTCAGCCGATCCCACACATCACCGCATCATTTGTCAAGCCAAAATACGTGGAGGAAGAGGAAGAGGCTTTCACGGCCGAAGAAATAGAAGAAATATGCGGAGAAATGAGGAAGATGTTGTATGAGGCCCATATGTTCCAACCAGGAGAAGGCTCCAGCACTGCCAAAGTGCAGTATATGGGGCCTGACGCCATGTTGCAAAACTGGAAGGCTACTCCATTCCCTGTCAGGCGGGAGTCCCGGTAGTTCAGCTTTTGCCATCCTTTCTGTACTATGAGTTATTTCAGGGTGTAACTCAAGTGTTTTTAAATTCTTGCCTTTAAATTCAGATGTAAACCCTCATATGTTCAAATTCAATGAAATGAAATCAACATTTCATCGTCTATTATTCTTTCTGATTTTTGTTTACTTTTCTTATTTTTCAGTCCTAATAATGCGGCTTTAAAAAATATGACATGCTTGCGGACTTCATACTCTGATCTTAATACGCCGTCTAACCTCGAAATAATGAATCAAGAACTGGAATATGACGAAGAAGAGGCTTTTAGGGAAGTAAATCAAGAATTAGAACAGTTCGAGAATAAGCCTAAGCCAAACTTAAATGAAACGGAACCCGTTAACTTGGGCAATGAAGAAGAGATTCGAGAAGCCATGATAAGCGTTCACACGGATGAAAAGACTAGAGACGCCTTGATTCAACTCCTATTTGAATTCAAAGACGTGTTTGCTTGCTCCTACGACGACATGCCCGAACTAAGTATGGACTTGGTGGTACACGAATTGCCAACCTACCCTGGTCATCCACCTGTCCAACAAAAGCAAAGGAAATTTAAAACAGACATGTGTGACAAGATCAAAGAAGAGGTCGCTAAACAACTAAAAGCTGGAGTAATCCGAGTGGTCCAATACACCACCTGGCTGGCCAATGTGGTTCCGGTGCCTAAAAAGGACGGAAAGGTCCGAGTATGTATCGACTACCGATATCCGAATAAAGCAAGTCCTAAAGATAATTTTCCACTGCCAAACATACATATCCTAGTTGACAATTGTGCCAAACATGAGGTACAGTCTTTTGTCGATTACTATGTCGGATATCACCAGGTGTTGATGGATGAAGAGGATGCAGAAAAGACAACCTTCACGACACCCTGGGGAACATACTGTTACCGGGTCATGTCATTTGGTTTAAAGAGCGCTGGGGCAACTTATATGAGGGCCATGACCACCATATTCCATGATATGATGCATCAGGAGATTGAGGTGTACGTGGATGATGTTATCATTAAGTCCAGAACCCAAAGTGACCATGTGCAACATTTGAGGAAATTCTTCGAACGCCTGCGCAAATATGATTTGAAATTAAACCCAGCCAAATGAGCTTTCGGAGTTCCATCCGGAAAACTACTGGGATTTATAGTCAGTCGACGGGGCATTGAGCTAGACCCGACAAAGATAAAATCTATTCGGCATCTTCCACCCTCAAGAACCAAGAAGGAAGTCATGAGTCTGTTGGGTAGGTTGAATTACATCAGCAGGTTCATCGCTCAGTTGACCTCCACATGCGAGCCTATATTCAAGCTGCTGAAAAAAGATACAACCATCAAATGGACAGACGAGTGCCAGGATGTTCTCGACAAGATCAAAGAATATCTATCCAATCCTCCAGTGTTAGTCCCACCATAACCGGGGAGACCTCTGTTCCTATACCTGACGGTTCTAGAAAATTCCTTTGGTTGTGTTCTCGGGCAACACGATGCAACCGGGAAGAAAGAGCAGGCCATTTATTACTTAAGCAAGAAGTTCACAAGCTACGAGGCCAAGTATTCTCAGTTAGAAAGGACTTGCTGCGCTCTAACTTGGGTTGCTTAGAAGCTCCGACATTATTTATTGGCTTATACTACCTACCTCATCACGAGGCTGGATCCTTTGAAGTACATATTCCAAAAGCTAATGCCCACAGGAAGATTAGAAAAATGGCAAATCTTGCTCACAGAATTCTATATTGTCTATGTCACTCGCACAACTACGAAAGCTCAAGCATTGGCCAATCATTTAGCTGAAAACCCGGTTGATGATGAATACCAACCCTTGAGAACTTATTTTCCGGATGAAGAAATAAACTCCGTCGAAATAATCTCGAAAGGCGCTGATACCTGGAAAATGTTGTTCGACGGAGCAACCAATGCAAAAGGTATTGGGATAGGGAGATCTTGATTTCACCCACAGGACAACACTACCCTGCCATGGCCCGCCTCCGTTTCTTCTGCACAAACAATACTGGTGAATATGAAGCTTGTATAATGGGCATGAACATGGACATTGACATGGATGTAGAAGAGTTGTTGATCATGAGGGACTCTGATTTGATCATTAAGCAGGCTCAGGGAGAATGGGAAACTCGAGATGTTAAACTCCTTCCCTACAGACAGTATGTGGAGGATCTTAGTAAGTGATTCAGAGCCATCGAGTTCAGATATATTCCTCGGTGCCACAATGAGTTAGCCGATGCGCTGGCCACCCTAGCTGCAATGCTGCCCTATTTGGGTAATGTTCGCATAAACCCATTGGAGATCCAAATCAAGCAAAGGCATGGTTATTGCAACACGGTCGAAGTAGAACCCGATGTCCAACCATGGTATCATGATATTAAAATATTTTTGAAGACAAGAGAATATCCAGAGCAGGCCAACGGAGAACAAAAGAGAACCATCCGAAGGCTCGCCAGCAGTTTCTTCCTAAGTAGGGAAGTACTGTATAAAATGACTCCCGATCTAAATCTGTTAAGATGTGTAGACGCCGAAGAAGCCAAAAGGATCATTGACGTGAGGATAGAATTCATGGTTTAACATGTTATATGCCCTACATTTTATGTGCGTTAATGATAAAAATACACTTTTTATGTGCATAATAGAGTCTATTCATGTGTAGGTGNTGAGGCGAGAAGGAGTGCACCTGGCGTTATCCAGGCGTTAGGGTGCAAACGCCAGCCCTAGCCTGGCGTTATCTAGGCATTAGCCTCATAACGCCAGGCCCCTGTTTCGGCCAATTCCGAGTTTTGACAAGTTTAAGTATTTCCCGGTTGGAATAGAAGTCTCCTACACGTTTAGGATTTGTCCTAAACATATAAATAGACTCCTAAAACACAACTTAACGAGAAGTGAAATGCAGACGAAGGATTTGAAGAGAAGAAACCATTGAAGTGACAAAACATTGATTTCTACATCTTTTATTCATTACTTTCTAATTCAATTATGCAATTTATTTTGAATTTGATTCTTATGAACATGTCTAGCTAACTTATTTAATCTAGGGTTTTGGTAGAACCCGTTGGGGATGAATTTCGTTTGATATTAATATATTTTGATTGATTATTCTCTATTTGTTCAACTACGTTCTTATTGTAGTTAATTGAATGGCCATCAATTAGCTGTGCCTATTTAGTATGTATCTACTTGAGAGAGAGTGCATATTTAGGTAATTGTTTGAACAACACCACTCCTAGAGTATAGACGAAAGTCATAACCGAGGGTTTAGAGGTTGGATTAGAGATAACGATACCTCGGGTGCAATCTAAAGTGAACTGTAATGCAATCTAGCTAGCGTAACTTGAGAGAGTGCGTCTAGTAAATTATCATAATTACTTGAGAGAGATTTATGGTAGATAGAGTGTTCATGATTGATAAAGACAACTAATCAAGCTATATAAAGTATCCGAGAAGTCTATCCGAGAAGTAAATTCACCGACGGGGGAAACCATAAGCTTAGATCTTTATTACAATTGTTTACACCTTAGCGTAGTTAATCTTTAGTTTTAGTAATTTAAATAACATCAAGTGACAGTTGAGTATTCTAACAGCTTGCTTGATACGTAAATTCCCTGTGGGATCGACTCTGGGCATAATACCCCGGATTATATTTGCAACGCCCACTTAGTCTTTTATTAGACATAGTTGAGCGTGATCAAATTTTGGGAGTGAGGTCCATTCAGGAGTATGCGGTCCCCACATGAATGGGTACGTCCTCGTAAAGAAAATCTTGCGGGCTGGATATTATTGGATGACCATGGAGAGAGATTATTTCAGTTTCGTCCGGAAGTGACATAAGTGTCAAATACATGGTGACTTAATCCATGCACCACCATCAAAACTGCATTCTATGTCGGCACCCTGGCCGTTTGTTGCCTGGGGAATGGATGTCATTGAGCCAATCGAACCAAGGGACTCAAACAGGAACATATTCATTTTAGTTGCTATTGAGTATTTCAAGAAATGGGTCGAGGCCGTCACATTCAAAGCTGTCACTAAGAAAGTGGTGGTGGATTTCGTGCATGCTAATATCATCTGTCGTTTTGGTATCCCAAAAACTATCATTACCGACAATGCCGCAAATCTAAACAGTAANCAAAAACATCAAGAAAATTCTTAGGAAAATCATTCAAATATCCAGGCAATGGTATGAAAAGCTAACTTTTGCATTGTTGGGATATCGCACGACCGTGTGCACATCGGTTGGAGCTACCCCTTACCCATTGGTTTACGGCACTGAAGCCGTAATACCCGCAGAAGTCGAAATTCCTTCCCTTCGAATTATTGTCGAAGCAGAAGTTGAGGACAATGAGTGGGTCAAGACCCGACTGGAGCAATTAACTTTGATTTATGAGAAAAGAATGGTTGTAGTGTGCCATGGACAATTATACCAGCAAAGAATGACCCGCGCTTACAAAAAGAAAGTGCGACCTAGGAACTTCGAAGTAGGGCAACTCATTTTAAGACGTATCCTCCCGCACCACGAAGAAGCGAAAGGAAAATTAGCCCCAAACTGGAAAGGTCCATACATCATAAGGAAATTTCTACCAAAAGGATCGTTATACTTGGGGGACATCGAAACAAATGACCCCGAAACGGCCGTCAATGCAGATGCCGTCAAAAGTACTATGTTTTATCATCTATATATTTTCAAATGTTCTCCGGTTGGGATGACGAAGGCTTTCATTCTCGCTACACATTAACCCTTTTGCAAACCCTTTGAGCCGGTTACTCTTCTTTGATTACCCTTTTTGGAACCCGAAAGTGTTATTGGAAAACAAAAAAAGAGATGTTGAAAAAAGAAACAAAAAAATGATGAAATGGAAAAAAAAAATCAAAACAAAAAAAATCAAAAAAAAAACCAAGAAAAAAAAACTAAAGTTTCCTGAACTACGTTCGACTTGATTCCGAAAGGATACGTAGGCAGCCTCTCCCTGGGGTTCAGTCACGCCAAAATAAAAATTCACATTTTCCCAAGAGTTTAAGCTGGGGAAGATGTTATAATATGTTTGGTGATAATTTTGCCGAAGAGGTTCCAAAGTTTTAATTCAATACAAATTCTTCTTACCAAAACCATGTTCAAGTCCTTCCGATCAATTGGTAAACATGCTTAAAGTTGGAGGATACAATTCCGAATCTTGTGCAAGCAAATGAGAGAGTCTTATCAGTGAAAACCCACACGGGCACCGTGAGGCGAAGGTAAGCAGAGAAATTAAAAATGAGAGAGTCTTGTTAGTGAAAACTCGCAAAGAGTACTACAAGGCGATGGTGAGAAGAGAAATGAGAGAGGTTAGTTGGTGAAAACCCGCAAAGGGCACCACTGATCAGAAAGGATAATGGGTCATGACATGGACACAGTCCGGGGCAAGGTTCCTCAATCTCGAGGTAATAGTTGTGATGAATTTCTGAGAGTCAGACGGTTTACGCGGAATAGGCATCCAGTCCAAAGGGCATGTCATGTTCATTGAAGTCCGCCGGCACTCTAGATAAGTCCCTCTTTCCTTTCCCCGAAAGGGACACCTCTTGTTTAAATTCATTGTCCATTCTGTCGTTTATTTTTCTTTTGAATCCCTTTCGGTCTAACTCTATCCCGAAACTAAGGCAAAGAAAAGATGGCAAGACTGATTTACAAGGATATCATTTGACGCGGGTCAATATGCAAAAGGCACCCAGCCTCGTCAGAGGCATCCAGTCGATCCCGACTGGACACAATGGCCGATGATTCAAACTCAAAACCTTGAAAGGAGAAAATCAAATTGAAGTGCCTATAAAGGCGAATGAAGTTGAAAGGTTGAACCCCTTGTGGCTAACCATCTTGGCAAGGTTTGAAAAGCCGAAGTATTCCAATTGACCTAAAGTTACAGTTGGAAGAAAAATCAGAAGTGAAAGGCCAATAAAGGCGAAATAAAGTTGGAAAGGTTAAGTCCCACACGACTAACCGTCGCAGCAGAATTTGAGGGGCCAAAACTCCCCCCGATACTCTGGAAATCCAAAAGAAAAGCAAGTGAAAATCCTACAAAGGCAAAAAAAAATGTTGGGTCCCACGTGACTGATCGCCATGGTAAAATCTAGGAAGCCAAGGTCCTCGGGATTAGAGATGAAACTCAATCCCCAGCAAGCAAGTGATCGGGATCTTCATCAAAAGAACTTAGATCAAACAGTTGAAAATCAAGGCCGCAAAACCAACCACCGTTCCAAACTAACAAATTGTTCTTTGTTTGAAAATAGGAAACAAGTGCAAAAGCGAACATGCAAAAGCAGGTGCAATAAAAAGGAATGGTGTGAAATCTAGAAGGAGCTTTGCAACATTGACTCCAAAGAAAGGGAAGTTTCCTCAAAAAAAAAAAATATAAGAAGAAGAAGAGATGAAGAATTGAAGTTGAAAATAACTCAAAGTAGTATGGGGCCTCCAATCCCCAATTACACTTTTTCCCGACATGGGTGTACGCGCTCTATACATTTTGAAATATTAATATTTAAATCATAAGAATAACTCTACCCAAACTCAAAATCGTTCAAAGCCTATCATAAAAAGATTTGAACCAGCTCTGTCTCAACTGAATAATCCCTACCGTATTAAAATATCTAGATCCTTGGGAAAGTGTAGCCGTCATTCCAAATTGAAAGTTGTAGATTGATTAGACTTCTAATTGACCCAAAAAGGCTGCCGTTATGTATTAATTACACTTCCCTTTTTAAATCCCCCATCATCACCCTGAAAATCCCTCATCAATTCTAAAAAACTGTCGACACCCTTCCTTTTCTCCTTGCCTTCACCTTCAATCCAGATTCTTTCTTCTTTCATCAACCAAAAATCAAAATGTCTAACCCCTGGAACAATCCTGGAACTCCACCACCCCCAATCCATCTTAATATTCTACCACCCCCTCCTCAACCTAGCTTCACCCATCCCCAACCCAGTTCTAACCCCGAAACCAAAAAAAAGAGAGTTAAGATGCTTTCTAGAAAGACAATGGCCAACGGCTCTTTAGCAAGAAAATTAAATGCCAAGCTTCAATCAAGTCAGGTTCAAGAATCACAAAATTCGAGCGATTCTTTTAAATCAGCGATTGAGGAGGAAGAAACAAGATCTTCTAACTCTAAACATGTATCTTCTATACCAAGAACTACTTCTGAGGCTGATTCTGAGACTGTTGAGAACTTAGAAACTAGGTTTGTCTTGGTTAGGTATGTGATAGATGTGGAGTTGCCGGAGACAAGAAGGAAAGGTGGTAAAACAAAACTTAAAAAGAAACAGAGAGAGGGAGTACAGAGTGAAGTGAAGGGAAAGGGCAAGAATCTGTTAAAATGGCTATTTTGTGGAACTGAACCAGAAATAGTGGGAGAAGGAGCCAAGAAGCCAGGGGGAACTGAATCAGGAGAAGCGGATGAGGGGTTGGTAAATCTGGGAAAACCTACAGATGAACCTGGCTCATCTACTGAGGAAACCCTAGCAGATCTTCTGAAAAAGTTGGGTGATAGTTACAAGCCAAAGAAGAAAAGAACTCCCGAGGATCAAACTTCTGGAACAACAAGAGCAAGTAAGAAAAGGAAAGCCACTCCTTCTGCTAATTCTGAAATTCCTCTTCCAAGAAGAAGAACCACAAGAAGCACTCTAAGGCAGAGTGAGGAGGAGCTACAAAGAGCCTTGGAGGAGAGTAAAAGAAAAAGGGTTGAAAAAGGGAAGGCGAAAATTACTAAGCATGTAGATGTTGTTGAGATCGATGAGATGGACCTGGTCCATCAAGGTGAACAGGTGGCAGAGGTCGAGGTTTAGACCCCAAAACCAAAGACAGCCAAGACTTCCTCAAAGAAGTCTACATCTGTGTCTGCTGAACCCTCGACCTTGACCAAGAGAACAAGGTCTACAGTGAAGCCCAAGAAAGTGACAATTGCTGAAGAAGATGAATGGAGTGATGAAGAGGTAGCTGAGTCTCATGGTGAGAAGGATAAATTCACAAATTTTTTGGGAAGCGCTCAATTCTGTAGGGGAGTTTGTTGAAAGACTTGGAAGAAGCGGGCATGATCTTGTTGTTGGAGAAGCTGGAGAGGCAGGGCTGGAAGAACATGGTTCTTCAGTTGGATAGGAGATTGTCCAGAAATGAGATAGTGAAATTCATGGAAAACGCTATGATCAAGGATGGCAGAGTCTCTAGCCAAGTAAAGGGGTAACAATTTCTTTTGACGCCAAAGAATTATGAGAAATCCTTGGCATTCCATTTGAAGGCTATGATGACTATACTAGGCAAAAATGGCCAAGTTTGGATGCCCTTCAAACTGCTCTAGTGATCACAAGGAAATTCTGCGAAAATGAGGAGGAGGTTGAACCTAAGGCAGTCTATAAGAGTGAGATGAATCCCCCACACAAAGTGATATTTGAGTTTATCAACAAGTGTGTATTGACACTGCAGGAAAGGAGGCACATTGCCAATTACATGGATTTAGTTCTGGTGGAGTGCCTAGACAGTGGGAGGCAGATAAATTGGATCTGATTCATCATTCAGTTGCTGGATAGAGTTGTAAATGGCTACAAAGCCCATGCAATTCCATATGGCTTCATTCTCACTTCTGTACTTGTTCACTACAAAGTACCTCTGAAGAAAGCAGAGATGGCCACAAACAAGGATCACTTTGGAATAAATACCCTTCTAGCTTGTGACTATGAAGTAAATGTCATCGCCAATGAACCTGGTTTATCTAGGAGGACACATGTGAACAACAAAGTCAGAGCCCTTGTACAGGAGGGTGGGGCGAAGGATGCAGAAGTAGTACGGTCGAAGAACTGTCTCGCAGAGGTTGAATCTGAGAGAGATGCTCTCAGAACTGAGCTTGCTAAAGAAAAGGAGAAGAATGAAGGAATTCTTCGAGATATGTTATCTCTTCTCCAAGACAAAAACCAAGCCTCCAACCCTTCCTAACCTTAGTAGCCTAAGCCTGCCTTAGTACATTAGTAACTCAGATTAGGGACTTTTCTTGTTTTTGCTCATGGTTTTTAACTGTTTTTATTTATTTTTGTGGATTGTGGATGAACAATGCTTTCTATCAATGAATTCTGTTGTTTTTACTCTTGTTCTTGTTTCGATTTCTTTGATAGTTTGAATTATTAGTTACTTGTTGATGATTAATCCATGATTGCACTTACAGTAGCCCCAGTGGCCATGAGTAATTCTTAAATATCTGGACTTTCATAATTCTTGCAACTTTTTGATGATGCCAAAATGGGGGAAGAATGGTTATGTGCTACTCTGAACATGTGATATTTATAACCTAATGAACATGGTTCTTTTGTGATAAATGCTTAATACTCTAAAATGTGTCATGTTGGATTAAGTTGGATACATGCCTAAGCTTATAGATGCACAAAGTTTGTCATCATCAAAAAGAGGAAATTTGTTGGCCCAAGAAATTGAATGATTTTGAAAATTGACAAAGGAACTCAGAAATGAAACAGGTCTATCACTGGCAGACATATGCACAAGCAAAGTTAAAGGCACGTGAGGTGCACATGCAGGAGATAATAGAAATCTGGTAAAATAAGAGATATTTCCTGATTGAAAAGATTGCAAAATGATAAGGAAAATGACTCGTTATTCAGTAAGAACAGAATCAAAGATAAGAAAGGATTTGAGGAGTTGAGATTAACTATAACTCTTCCACCAAGGAAGAGTAGCATTAGAACTCTAGTTAATCTCTTGTCTACTAACCCTATATATTGCAGATTGTTCTTATTGTACAGGGACACACAAAATCAGAAGTTAAGCAAGAATTGAGAGAAAAATAGTGAGGCAATTTTGCAAGCAGTTTGTGTGAGATTTGAGTGTGCGAATCTGAAGCTACTTGAACCAGTAGAAGAACTAGTTCCAACTGTTGTCTTTTAGTCAAGTTTATTTGTAGTAGGTGATTTTAACTTGTACCTTTTTAGCTTTATCTAGAAGCGTCTGTAATAGGTACTGTGTGTTTCAAGTTATAGCTAACTTAGAGTTTATCGCAAATAGCTAGAGGCTAGTTTGCTACAAGGGATTGGAGGTAAACCTAGGTTTACAAAATAGTTTTTGTAAATGTTGTTTGGCTCACTGATTTAGTAAAGAGTTTTGGGAAAATCCTAATGGGAAATAGGTCGTGATTTTTTCACCTTTTGAGCCAAGTGTTTTTCACGTAAAAATCTCTATGTTCTTTATTTTTTGTATTTATTATTTCGCAAACAGTAGAGGTTGGAACACATAGAAGAACCTGGTCCTTCTATAACTAGTGCATACGAAAATCGGACACCACAAAAATCACCCTGCTCTTGTGTGGTATTGACGTATAGAACATCAACATAGTTGTGAAATTGGATGTCAATATGCCATGATTGCACAGTCAAAAGTTTTGGGAAAAAGTATTTCAGTTCAAAGATAACTTGGGTCAAGAAAGTGAATTAGATCAATGCACTGTATACAATGTTGGATGTCTTAATTATACCATAATCTGCATTGTTATATTGATAAATTAAGAATAAAGGCATACAGGTTGCTTTGGCTTCCAGCACAAAGATTAAAGGAACACATACGAATTGACATGATTACCAGAAGTGATTTTACCAACATTTTACCAAAACCTGAGTTCTTCAATCTCGTTGTTATTCTCAAAAGAACTCTGCAAGTTCACAAAGCATAATTTGTCATTTAAGGCAAAATGATACACTGGAAATGAAAAACCAAAGGAAGAGAATAAACATAATTCATAAACAGAATAAAAGACGACAAATAGACCTGACGCAATATAGTACACACTCCAAATTGCTTTAAACAGAATAAAATATCATTTTAAAAAATAAATTAATGCAACGATTAACTTGATGATACCAGTAATAATATTCTTCACCCTGCTTTCGTGGTGCTCGACCTTTTGCCATAGATTTAGTGCCTGGAAAATGAGTTTAACATGGTAAATTAAGAAGTTAAAAGTAAATTACAAAGAGAAACAAAAAAATAATGGACATGATATGCAGCCAAATAAAGGATATGAAGCTTCTTTATAGAGACGGAAAATATCAGAATGAACCGAAGAGTTAATCGTCCGCTTTCACCGGCAGTTATGGATAATTGGACATTAATTTACTTAAATTCTCTAAGAAACAGTTCGTTTAATCATCCGTTGCAACTCTTGATTGCCCTCACAACTGTTTGTTGTCTTTATTTATTTAAATTATTGAAATATAATGAAAAGCAAAAAAAGGACACAAAAGATAAATACCATTCCTTGTTAAGGAGATGCGTGTGTATATATATTTATGCTGAAGCAGCCTTAACTGCTTGTTTGGATGGTTATTACCTATTTTATTGTATCGTTACTTTAAATATGATATTTGTTTTGGTTGTTACTTAAATTTTATTGTGTCGTATCGTTAAATCTGTCGTTATATAACGGTAAAATGTGTCAATTTATGTAACGACGAATTTGGTGTGGTTGCGTCATTATCTTGTCTTTTTCTCTCATCTCATTCTTCACTACTATTGAATAATTTTATTTTATCATTTACCCTACCTTTTTATATAATAAATTTATCCTGTATCATAATTTTTTATTATAATATTACAAATTTATTTTTCATATTGCTGGTGCATGATATCATGAAACAACGACAAACAAT
Organism: Nicotiana paniculata; assembly: GCA_005239505.1. NCBI lineage: Eukaryota > Viridiplantae > Streptophyta > Magnoliopsida > Solanales > Solanaceae > Nicotiana > Nicotiana paniculata. Next base: position 22,527 of record ML338889.1, read on the forward strand.
ACAATTTATCCAAACATTGTATTCATCAAATGATACAGTACAATACAATATAATAGTCAATACTGTGTAACAACCATCCAAACAAGCTGTAAGCATCCTCACTCTAATCAGGTATATATCTCTGAAAGTTTGTATATTTGGCATTGAGAGTCTCTCTACACTTTTTAATTCTAAAAAGAAGCATTAATTTTGATTCTTGTATGTGTATGGTGGTTTTGCAATAAAAACCCCATCATTGATTAGAAAATCTTATATAACTCCATTGCGGCATTTCAATTGCAACTTAAGGATATTATTTAAAAGGTTATTTCTGCACAAATGTCAAAAGTGAAGACAACATTTAAATAACAGCGCAAAATATCACTTTTATGCAAATCACCCGACCTAAAACTATTTAAGGCCATGGTCAAGGAGCACACGACAGATATATTTATGTCTCTCCTATCAAGTGTTGTAGGCTTGAGGCTCTTGCCTCAATACTACATCGACGACGCTACAAAACTGTAATCCCATTTACAAAAGCAAGTGAAGCAGACCTTATCGGAATAAAAACCAAGAATATTAGTAATCCTAAATTACTAAGGATTTTGTATTTGTTCATCTCTTTAGTTCGTGTCAAACATGTTGGAATTAAACCACTATAATTAGTGATCCTAAATTACTTAGGGTTTGGTATTTTTTTACTCTCTTTTAACTCATATCTAAATAGGTTTTGTAATAATTAAACATATTATGGGATTAGGTTTCCTAGTTTGTAATCAAAACTGGTTTTTCTCTATTATAAATACTGTAGAGGTAACACTATATATCTACCTGATTTTCATATTGATCAGACGTATGGCCTCCGCCTGCATATCAACTACTTGTGTTAACGAAATTGTCAAAGCACCAGTAAGACCAACACACGTAAACCTGTATAAATGGCCAGAATCTGACACTGAGTTCTTAAAATCAGTCGTCAGTTCAAGGATAAACAAGCAATACAATCGCAATATCGAGTGCAGTCATCCCAGTAATCCGACGTTGTTGAACAACATTTCATACAGACAATTATACTTAAGAAGCTACCCGTTTTCAAAAGAAGTGAGCGTACGCGTTGATGATGAGAAAAGTAAGATGGCTAGAGCACCTGTAAGAGCAACATATCTTAACCACTATAAATGGCCAGAATCCGACATTGAGTTCATAATGTCAATCACCTCAAAAATAAACCAGAACAGCAATATTGGGTGCAATCATCCTAAGCCTAAAGAGCCAGACAGCATTTCATACAGGCAATTATACTTAAGAAGCTATCCGTTTTCAAAAGAAGAGAGCGTTTGTGAAAAAATAGCGTTGACAATAAATTTGCGTCGAGAAAATATAATCAAGACTGAAAAATATCGCAACAATCGTAGTATTTGATTTCAAGTAATTTGAGTGTACAATCTCTATGAATCCTCTGATTCTACTTTTCTAGTATAAACTCAAGGGCCTTTGAGCTTGATCTTGAATCTATATTTGTTTCCACGAACGATGATCTTGATTCAATTAGCACGAACTTTGATTTGAACTCGTACTCCTTGAATCTTGACTTGTTCTTCGTTCTTGAGCTTGAATTTGATTTCTTGAAGCTTAGAAATTTGCGATGTTTGATCCACGAGCTCTCTCTTGCTTCTTGTTATAACTTCTGGTGTCTTTTCTGGGTTATGAAGACCCCTATTCATAGTTGTGGGAGGGAAGAGTTATGATAAGAACAAACTCTTTCCGACCAATCAGATTGAAGTGTGACATGGTCGCATTTGATTGGCCAGAACATGTCACTTTCACACGTGGCGCAGTTTTATTGGCCCTGTAATTTGACTTGGCATGTCTTGTCATTTTGACACGTGTCATGGTCCTATTGGCTCTTCTGCTTGACTTGGCGCGCCACGTCATTTGACACGTGACACCAAATCGAACCTCTAGAAAAATTAAATTTTGGGTTTAATGGAGTGGGCTCATCACTTTAGCCCAAATAAATGGGTTAGCCCAATGGATTAAGACTTATTTATTTAATCCATACATATTTGGACTTATATAATTAATCAATTATATTAGCCCGTAGTATTTTTTTGGACCAATATATCTTGAATTTTAAAATATAATCTAAATTAATTTATTGAATTTGAATCCAATAAATTTTACATGCCTACAAATGCCCCCTACTTCAAGACGTGTCGAAGCGTGAACTCTAGGGACTAGATTGAAGTAATATGATCATATTAGCACGTTTTTGAAACCTAATCATGTACCACCCTTTTCCAAATTAGCCGGTCCAGTTTTGACTTCAATTGCTTGTCTTATAAAGTCATGCTAACTTGATTCATATCATTTATATATATATATTCCAAGTCATCTTCAAGATAACTTAAAATTCAAATTCACCACTCAATGATCATTTTCACATGAAAGAAACTAAAACACTATATTTTTTAATAGTACACGTGAGCTAAGTAGACTTCTCCAGTATTTTCTTTAATTCTTTCCAACGAATGAAAGTTTTTCCAATGATACTAATCTTTAATTCATATCTTCATTTTTATTGTTCCACGTAATATTTGCAATAAAGTAAGTTGGAAAGTAGTTTGGCTCTAGTTTTAATTCCCAACCAATATGTATCTCCAAATTCCCCTTTCAGATGCATATTCGATTCCTTTTTGGAGACTACTACAGAGTCCATGTTGATATCTAATTAATGCAGCCGCCTCAATAAGTCATGTCCGTTAGAGATCGGGAGTAGCTTTTCCCACATCGAAAATAAATACCAAACATGCATCCAATGAAATCTATATAAACTGCGTGATATTCTTTCTATTAGCATCACTTTTAGCGTTTGCAAGCAACTTTGAATTCACTTTTGACGACTCTGAAGCTGACGCGAAGGTAATTTCTTCTTCTTTTCTTGTGCTTTTATTCTTTTGTTGTCTTTTTTTCTTTTCTTTTTGTAGGTCAAGAAAGTGAGAGTAGATTCCTCCATGCATGGAGAATGTAATTTTAGGTGCGAAGGGATGAGTACTCATCCTTGCCCGAATATTGGGGAGATTACTTTCATGGCCCGACTATCAGAGGGATTGCTCTCAATGTGGCTCGACTATCAGAGAGATTACTCTCAATGTGGCCCGACTACCGGAGAGATTACTCTCAATGTGGCTGGCCGTTAAGCTTGAAGACCTTTAAAAGTTCGCAATAAAGACCTTTAAAAGCTCGTGGTCAGGATTTTTAAAAGTTCACAGTGAAGACCATTAAAAGTTCGTGGTGAAGACCATCACACCGTCTGAGCTAAAGACTTCATTTTTTATTTGAAGTGAAAACTATTACACCGTTTAAGCTAATGACTCCATCTTGTTTGAAGATTTAACTTCATTTTATCTGAGGCATGGACCATTAAACCATCCCAGGCCAAAGATTTATTTTGTCTTAAGAGACGACCATTACACCGTCTAAGCTAATGACTCCATCTTGTTTGAAGATTTAACTTCATTTTATCTGAGGCATGGACCATTAAACCATCCCAGGCCAAAGATTTATTTTGTCTTAAGAGACGACCATTACACCGTCTAAGCTAATGACTCCATCTTGTTTGAAGATTTAACTTCATTTTATCTGAGGCATGGACCATTAAACCATCCCAGGCCAAAGATTTATTTTGTCTTAAGAGACGACCATTACACCGTCTAAGCTAATGACTCCATCTTGTTTGAAGATTTAACTTCATTTTTATCTAAGGCATAGACCATTACACCGTCTGGGCCAAAGATTTATTTTGTCTTAAGCGAAGACCGTTACACCGTCTAAGCTAATGACTCCATCTTTTTTGAAGATTTAACTTCATTTTATCTGAGGCATAGACCATTAAACCATCCCAGGCCAAAGATTTATTTTGTCTTAAGCGAAGACCATTACACCGTCTAAGCTAATGACTTCTTCTTGTTTGAAGATTTAACTTCATTTTATCTAAGGCATAGACCATTACACTGTTTAAGCCAAAGACTTTGACTTTTCCATGCTTGGTAGGATTACATTATGAATTTGAGGCCATGAATATCGCATTTCTTAGCTAAATGCTAATAAACACTTTTCTCTCTTTTTGCAGTCTAAACATGGTTTACTTCAAAGCCAGAATTTCTTCCTCTAATTCTCAATGCCTTATCATCTCAGACCATAAGGGAAGCAAGGAGGGGACAAGGTTACCAGTTGATAGGTCACTAATCGGCCAGTATAATGCAGCTTCATGGGTACCTTTTTGGGACCAACCTTATTTGGCAGACTGGACGCTTGAATACAATAGTCGTCCTCCCAAGACATGGGTGCTTCGCACCACTACCCATCATGCTTGGAATTTTGCGAGTACCTTACCATGCCAAGGGCGTCGAATCATTAACAAGGAGACTTATTGGGGCAATGATTTGCCGTTCGGAGGTGAATTTCATTACGTTCCTGGCTACTGAGAATGGGCAGAAGATGTCTTAAGTAGGTGTCGCTTGACACTAGAGGGTGCAAGAATTTATGACGCCTTATATGCTTCACTCTTCACATATGATCGTAATACAAACATTATGCAGGCTTTCTGTGAGGCATGGTGCCCTGTTACCAACACATTGCTTACCTCTGCTGGAGAACTATCCATATCACTTTGGGATTTCTATAAGATGGGTGGGTGGCCTGTAGCAGGATCTCCTTACGAGGAAATTGTGCCAAATGTTGAAGAGCTTACAGGCACATACAACAAGGGGAAAAGGTTTCTTCACCAGACTTGTGAACATTTGTTTGATACCTTCCATCGGCTCCGAGAGGGAGGTAGCAACGATCCAAAGGTTTCTGCGAAAAAATGGGTAGAGTTCTGGTGTAGAAAGAAAATAAAGTATACTCAGCCTCCTTTAAGGAAAGAAAAGAATTCTTCTTGTTTGAAATCGACACACAATCCTACAGGGGTCCTAGAGGAAGCGGTAAATTGGTCGACTGTAGAAGAAGATATGTTCTATAAGCTAGGAGTAATAGGTGACAAGAAAGACGAAACATACTTGGCTGCTTTTCTATCTTGTTGGTTATGTATTTTTGTGTTTCCTTCAAAAGATGGTGACTTCATTCGTCCTGGGACCTTTAAGATCGCATGTCATCTTGCTTATAAACGAAGAGTTAGCCTTGCAGTCCCGGTCTTAGCCAGAATATATAAGGGTTTGAACGAGATTTCAAAGTGCTCGTTGCTTGATCATGCTCAAACTTTCTTTCCAGCTCATTATGTGTATGGTTGGTTAGCCCATTACTTTAAGATTCATTTTCTGTATGCAAAGGGGTCAGTTGTTCCTCTCATGGCCGCATATTCCGGTGAAGGTGCTGCTAGATATTTTGGGAAAGATGAAGCAAGGAAGCGTATTCATAACGGAGAAAATATCATTTGGACTTCGACAATGCCCCGCAAATCTGATCCGTACCGCTACTATGACGATGGTAAGGCAGATGAATTCGAGTTAAATTCCTTTATGAGTATTCGCTCGAATTATCTTCCTTTGAGGGACAAAGTCAACTTTATTATTGAACCTTACAGCCCTCATCGATTTAGCCACCAATTTGGTTTTTATCAAGACACCCCTGGTCGCTTGGAGCAAGATTTTCGTGAGGCCTCATTAGAAGAAGGGTTAAGACTTGCACGGATTTGTGTGTTGACTAGATCTAAGTCGAGGGCGGTATTTCCTCCTTTTGGGTCCAATATGAAGAAGTTTACATCATCTAACTATAGATCTTGGTGGGCAAGGGCGCATGGGAGCCTTCTTGAAGACCACTTACAAATTTTTGATGAATACTGTTGAGCCAATCACAAATATCATTCAAGACCGGATCGAGGATGTCTTAGTGATTGATAGGATTCCTGCTTTATAGTCTAAGGTAGTTGAGATGCACGCAGGCAGTAGACCCATGTTACACAAAGATGTTCAAAGAGAAGAGATACATACTCCACTTGACAAAAGTATTATTCCATTTGGTGTAGTCGTTAATGCATCTAATAAGCGCCTATCCCAAGAAGAGAGTGATATCAGCAAAGGAGATCAATATTGGAAAAGGAAAAGGCCAAACCCAGAAGGAGTTGTAGAGGTCCAAAATGTTGATATCCCTTCAAGAACACTAACAGCTCAGAACGAGAAGGTAAAAGAAAATATAAACTTTTCCTTTTCGTTATTCTTAGCTAAATGAATTTGCTAAAGTGTCCTTACATTTATTTATTCATTCATTTTTTTTTCGGGCTAACAACGTTGGAGCAATTCAACGAATAAGGCCACAAGATAGTGGCGAGTCTGTAGCAGGACCAAACCCACATAAATCATCTTCCACAGCTAAGGTAGATCAAGAGGCAACTTCTATTTCTCATGATGAAATTAGGAAAAGTTGGGTTCTGATTTGTGTGAACGACCAACAATTGCAGCTTCAGTTTTTGATGGAAAGAAGGTTGTCTTGGATATTCGAAAAGAGTCTATCTTGAAGCTTTGGACTTCGATTCGGCATAGGCTGAAAGGCAGCGCTGCAGACAATATCTTTGAGCTTGAAGAAAATACTAAAGTGATCCTTGAGGCAATGGATGGGGATGATGTATATATTTCCCCTTTGAGAAGCCTATTAGAGTCCTTTTTAAGCTTGTTGCTTCATATAACAAAACACAGTCGGCTTTATCTGAGAAGGTTGAAGAGACTGCAATATCAGACGTTGAGGTACACCTCACAAATGTCATGATTGAAGAAGAAGAAAAAGTTAGAGAATTGTCATCTATCCGCCAGTCCCTACTCACAGTGAAAGAGAAAATAGAGAAGCTCCGTGAAAAAGAGAAGGGCTTAGAAGTCCTTTTAGAAGTTTCCAAGAAAGAAGTTGAAGAAGCCGAGTTAGGAGCCTGAACTACTAGAAAGGAGTATGACGCATGTTGCACTGCCTTGTTGACTGCTGATGACTTGGCCGATTTGGAGAAGAAGAAGAAGTACTTGGAAGCTATGCTCAAGGATTTGGCCAAGTACAAGTTGTGCTTAGATTAGGCTTTTAGAATAATCTCCTCTTTTATCCTTATGTTAGGTTGACCTAGTGGATATTTATTTCATCTTAAATCAGATTGCTTCTCTTTTGCTTTACATTACCCGACATTTATCTTGGTCGCATAATTTTCAGCTTTTAGTACTCGTAATGAAAGATCCTTATCTTGTCAGGGGAGAGTCCAAATAACGAACCGTTTGATTTCACCACGTTGAAAATTTCAGATTTGCGCAGTCTCGCCAAATAATTTATATCTTGGTATAGAAAAGTCAAAATTATGAACCGTTTAATTCCATAGAAACTAGACTTCAAAATCTAAGACATATCCAAAATTCGGGATTAAAAACTTTGAGAATCATCCCAGATATTATTTTGAATTTAGCTTTAAATTCTGTCACGTCGACAATTTCAAATTTGCACATCTTCACCAAAATATTTATATCTTGATGTAGGAATGTCTAAATCACAAACCGTTTAATTTCATGTCAACTAGACTTCATAATCTAAGAAATAGCCAAAATTCGGAATCGAACATGTTGAGAATCGTCCCAGATATTATTTTAAAGCTAATTTCAAATTCTGTCACGTCGACAATTCCAGATTTGCACGGCTTCACCACAATATTTGTATCTTGATGTAAGAATGTCTAAATCACGAACCGTTTAATTTTATGAAAACTAGACTTCAAAATTTAAGACATATCCGAAATTTAGAATCGAACACGTTGAGAATCGTCCCAGATATTGTTTTGAAGCTAATTTCAAATTCTGCCACGTCGACGATTTAAGATTAGCACAGCTTCATCAAAATATTTGTATCTTGATGTAAGAATGTCGAAATCACGAACCGTTTGATCTATTGGGAACTTAACTTCCAAATCTATAATATATCCAAAATTCAAAACTTAATGTCATAAGGATAGTTTCAGATAATATTTCGAAGTCAACTTTGGTTCCTGATATGTCGATAGTTTCAAATTAGCGCGACTTCACCAAAATTTTTGTATCTTGGTGTGGGAGCCTTGAGATTGTAAGACCTTTTTAATTGTCAAAAATTTATATCCAAGAGCTTCTTTCTCACCAAATATCTTGGGTCCAGGTCTCTATGAATTTTAAATGTCATGAAGGTAGACCATAATAACTTGAAGGTGTGGCAAACGTGAAGGCATAACAGATTCCCTAAACTTCAATGCAAATGCTTGGCATCCCCTTTAAAAGATATTAATCATTTCATTTCAGACACCAATTTAGTATAGCGGCTTGCCCCCTTTAAATCAAATAGGATCCAAAGTTTAACAGAAGCATGGCGTCCCAACTCAATTTTCAAATACTGATTGAATGAATTACATTCCATCGTTCTTCATTCGGACAACGATTGGGGGATTATGTATCTTTTGAATTTATGTGACTGAACTCAGAATGAAACTCTAAGCTGCCTACGTACCTCGGTGAAGAGGATCAAGTCATACCGTAGTTCAGAATGGGTAGAATTTTTTTATTTTTTATTTTTTTATGCCCTAACTTTTGCCTAGGCCGCCTCTTTCGAGGTTTTCAACCTAGCGAACTCTTTTTTTTTTAATTTTTTATATCCTAACTTTTGCCTAAGCTGCCTCTTTCGAGGTTTTCAACCTAGCGGACCGCTTTTTTTTTTTTTTGGGGGGGGGGGGGCCG
>ML338890.1:755-26503 GCA_005239505.1 Nicotiana paniculata
GCATCATTGAAATACAAAATAATGAATAACAGCTATAAAAATCAATGTTTGCTTCACTGAGTAGTAATCCACAGGTTTTCTTCACTTCAATGGCTTCCTCCTTCCAAGTTGTGTTTTTGGGTCTATTTATATGTTTGGGATATACCCTAAACGTGTAGGAGACTTCTATTCCAACCGGGAAACACTTAAAACACTTCAAAACTCGGATTTGACCGGATTAGGGGCCAGGCGTTACATGCCAAATGCCTGGATAACGCCTGGCTAGGGCTGGCGTTTGGGCCCTGGTTCCTGGATAACGCCAGGCTGGGGCTCGCATTTCGGCTCTGGCGCCTGGCTAACGCCAGGCTGGGTCTGGCCTAAAGGCTAAAGCGCCCGGCTATAGCCCGGTGCACTCCTCTTCGCCTCTTGAGCGTATTTTCGACGTATTTGCATCCATTTAGCTCGGCTTCNGCACATAAAAAGTGTATTTTTATCATTAACGCACATAAAATGTAAGGCACATAACGTGTTAAACCATGAATTCTAGCCACGCATCATGCGCACAAACATAGAAGCAAAACAGGAATTGAGAACAAAATTACCAAAGCAATTATGTAAGCAGTTCATGTGAGAAATTCCTGTGCGATTCTGAAGCTACTTGAACCAGCTAGAAGAACCAGTTCCATATGTTGTCTTTTAGTCTAGTTTATTTCTAGTAGGTGATTACAAAGTGTATCTTTCAGCTTTATCTAGAAGCATTTGTAATAGGTACTGAGTATTCAAGTTAGAGTTAACTTGAAGGTTGACGCAAATAGCTAATGACTAGTTTTCCACAAGGGGATTAGAGTTAGTCCGTAGGTTTACAAAAGAGTTTATTTTGTAAATGTTGTTTGACTCATTGATTTAGTGAAGAGTTTGGGAAAATCCTACTGGGAAGTAGGTCGTGGTCTTTTCACCTTTTGAGCCAGGTGTTTTCCATGTAAAATTGCTATTTTCCTTTATTTTCTGCAATTATTATGCAAACTGTAGGAGTTGGAACACATAGAAGAACCTGGTCCTTCTATAACTACTGCACGCGAAAATTGGTCACCACATAAATCACCCCCCCTCTCTTGTGTGGTATTGACATAGATAAATAATAATTGATATCAGAGCGGGTTATCCTTGAAGAGGCTAACACCTTAGGAAAAGATCAAGATGAGTGCACCACCTGGGAACTGGGAAGGACAATCAACTGCTAGGCCACCACTCTTCAATGGCTAGTACTACTTCTGGTGGAAGAACAGGATGAATGATCACTTAATTGGAGAAGACTATGAACTGTGGGACATAGTCACTGACGGTCCTTTGGCCACCATGAAGAAGACTGCTGAAGGAGTAGATGTGCCAAAGACAAGAGGTGATTGCACTGATGAAGACTTAAGAAAATGGGAAATGAATGCCAAGGCCAAGAAGTGGCTTGTATGTGGACTTGGTCCAAATAAGTACAGTAGAATTCAAAGTTGAACCACTGCCAAGAAAATTTGGGACACTTTTCAAGTGGCTCATGAAGGAACTGTACAAGTGAAAAGATCCAGAGGTACATTACTATATTTTCAATATGAGAATTTCTCTATGAAGGAAGCAGAGACCATCCAAGATATATACACTAGGTTCACTACTCTGACGAATGAACTAAAATCTCTTGGAAGGACTATCCTTGAAGAAGACAAGGTTGAAAAGATTTTGACAGGGGTTCTGCCAATCTCTTGGGAGACTAAGATCACTATTATTCAGGAATCCAAGAACATGGCAACCCTCATAATGAATGAGCTAATTGGAAATCTCACTGCCTATGAACTGTCGCGCCTCCTCTTTACTCGCGGAGATTGGGTTTATGACATTCGGTTGAGACAACTCTTTCCTTTTGGGAAAGGGGTTTGTGTTTTTGAGAGTCGCCACCTAACGATTTTTAAAGGTGCGTTAGGACACCAAAGGGGTTCATTTACAACTATGTTATTAACCAGAGATAGGTAAGGGCTTGAAATTACCCTAAGGGGAAGGTGTTAGGCACCCCTTAGGATCCACAAGTGTGGTTCCCAGCTGTTTGTATGGCTTAGCAAACAAACAAATAAAGGCTCAAATAAGAGGGGATTTAAGTCTTAAGCATGCAGATGTTTGAAAATAGTAAAGAAGGTTAGATTTTGAAAGGATTACGCTCTAAGAATATAAAGGGTATCCTAGGTTTATAATAATACGGATCACATCAATTCAATACCCGGCATGACACTCCTCGAAGAGGGGCTACACGTGGTATTAGCGCACCGGTCATCATATCCATATTCTACTTTTCCCACCCTGTGAAAGTAACTAAATCGAGTGTTGGTCTCGACCTCTATTTCATGCTGTTACCCATCCCTTTCTATCAGTCCCGGAAGAATTTAGGACTTCTATCCTATAAGGGAGGTGCTAGGCAGATCCTCAGGTTTTAAAGGTAAAAATTACTAAGGCGACACATAATAAAACATATAGGACTTCAATTAAGGGGAGCATGGAAAGCAAATTAAAGGCTCAAGTATACCTCCACACATAGTACACATAAACAGCATGACTCATACACAGTTGAGGTCCTAATTTAGGTTCAGATCCTAAGCATGATATCTAAGTGATAACACAAAGACAAATTTATTGCATAACTCAGAGAGGAAGTCTTAATCAGGCTTGCCTACTGGTTTTAAACATGCTGACAGTTGAACACTAATCACAAAAGACAATTCTGGTTTTATTTCTTTATGGCTGATTACCTAAGACTTGCCTAGGCGTGTAGCAGTTATGATGACAATTTCATGTCGTTATACCTAATAACATGCAGTTATAAGTGTTGCAAATATTCAGAGACTAATTACCAGTTTGTTAGAACATGAGGACTGTTTTATAAATCTTTATTTAGACTAAGTGTAGTTAAATGAGTACGATCCTATAACATAATGTCTAATGCAGAATGATGCATATGCAGTTGCTAAAACAGGATCTCTAAATGCACATAGAATCACAACATTATGCACAGTTTCAGGAATAACATAGGTGACAGTTTTTAATGTTGATTATCTTACAAAAAAAAACAAGTTTTCTAAGTGTGGAGCATATTTGCAGCATGATGAGTGCAACACATTTATCCTAAGACAGGATTTCTAAATGAAGTTTCAGAACATGTTTACAAGGCAGAACTACATAATAGCAATTTATTTTGTTGGTATTATTTACCCTATAGAAAGGATTTCAAAATGATGATGAGATGCTGAAAACAGTACATATAAATCCTAAATAGCATGATATATAATGCATGGCATGCTTGGCATGTTGTACCTTAATATGGCTATTGTTGCGCATAGAGAGAGTAAACCTAGGAAGCATGATTTTTCTACCCTTGATTACACTACAGCATGCATATTACCCACCCTTTTTCACTATCTAACCCTAGAGTTATTTACAGTTATTTATTACAGACCATTGAATAGGTATTACATAACTGAAAGTAAAGAATATAAGAATTTAACTTTAGGGAGCCTACAGTATAGGCCCAGATCTCCATGTCCTCAATGCCAAGTAATGTTTCACAGCCTTTTAACAATCCGGATGTGTCAGAGTTTCCTAAGGACCTCAAGGGATCCCGGGCAGTGCTCACACCTAGATTTCATAGCCAAGGTAGAGAGTAAGTGCAGTATAGAATGGACAGCCTTTGTGTGTCAAAGTTCAGAGGGAGCTCAAGGGTCTCAAGGCAATGCTCACACAGAGGGGGCAGAACTTAATGATCTAAGAGTAGAGTGAGAGTGCTCGACATAGTTTTGAAAAGGTTAAGTAAGAAAACAGTTTTGAAAAGGGTAAGTAAGAAAACAATTTTGAAGAGGGAAACTTGATTGAAATATTTTTATTACAAAGAAGTTTAACCACTAAAAGGGAAGGAACACTAACAAGTTCAACATCACACAAATGACCAGGAATAGTCCAACAATCACAAGCAGGGGAAATGGGATTTGAGGGACAAATACAGAGCATGTGAGGGTAAACATGTAGCATCCAGTAAACAATCAGAAATTCCTAAGGATTCAGGGGATTGGGGGATACAGTAGGGTATAGGATTATACTAACATAAGAGGACCAAATAGTTCAAGACAGTAGGATTTACCCTAATCAAACTAATGTACCAAACATAGGCATGAAGATTCACATAGAACATGTATCAAGTACATAAAGACATGCTAGTTATGACAAATAGAGTATAACTTATCATGTGAATGGAGTACAGGATCCTAGTTACATGTTGAACAACAAAATAATAAGTAAAAGCAAATTAGAAACACAATGAATTGCAACAGTAGTAGAAACATGTTGGTTTGAGAGCTGAAATATGAATTAGAACATACAAGTAAAGTGAAAAAACCGGTAACACAAACAGGAAGTAGGAGATGCACAATAGTTAGTCTTGGCTTGCATCTAGCTAACTTAGAATAGTAGTAACTAGCACAGAAAAGAGAGAGAGTAGAGAGTTTTTAGTTGAGAGAGAGAGAGAGTTGAACAGATTAGTTCGTGGTTTGTGTTAATGAAAGACTAGAGTATTTTATAGTTAAAAACAGGTAGTAAAATAAGGTAAGAATCATAGTAGCATGGTAATTAAGGAACTCAGAATCAATCAGTCAGCTATCAAGGCAAGTACTCCCTTAAGTTAGGGGAGTTTAATTCAAACGGTAAGAACCAGTATCATATAAGGCAAGAGAAAATCAGTATATGACTAGTAAGGAAAGAATCAAGGCTCAGTAAGCATAGAGTAGTCAATTAGGGCTAAATTTAGAAAACTACAATTAAGGAATGATTCAGTAAAAAAAAAAAAGTACTACAGCAAATAAGGTAATGGAATCAGTTAATTTAAATAGTTGAGTAGAATTTTAGGGTTTTAAAAGAAAACTTTTCAATCAAACCATCAAATAAGGAAATCATAATCAAATCAAGAGAGGGTTATGATTCTATACTTCAACATATAAATAGGGAAGGACAAACGGTCGTAGCAAACAAGCAAGGTCAGTAGTATTGACAGAAAGAGGCAAGAGACGAACAAATCCAGATGAATACAATCACACAGAGGTGTTACAAGTAGGATAAAGGCTCAGTAAAAACCCATTTGAAGCATGGTAACCACAGAAACTTAACAAGAGTCGAGTAGTCACGCTAACACACAGAACCAAAATAAAGAAGATCTAAAACTTGGGAATTTTAACAGAGGCGAGTCGAAAAAGCAGTAAGAACATAGAAACCCTAACTTTAAAGAAAGTAAAAACGGCTTAAAGTTGATGATTTTTCAAAAGAAGTTTGAGAATAGTGTATAACATAGAAAGAAACAGACTTAAATCGTTAAAAATAGCACAGATCTAAGAGATTCAAACAAAAGCTAGGGTTTCAAAGGAAACCCAAATAGAAACGGAAAAATCTGCTATAAACTTCAAAGATCGTAGAAATATGGTGTGATTTTGCCCAAAATCACACCGGAGAAGTCATGAACAACCAAAATATCAACCCTAGACACAAGTTGGAATGGCCCAGGGCCCTTGAAGGCCTCAAAGATGATAAGCACGGCGAGGGGGAAACCATTGGAGGCCTGGGGTTGAAAGGTGGTCGCCGGAGATGGCCGGAGAGGGAGGCAATGGTTGAAGGAGGCTAGGGTTAGGTTGAGAGAAGAGAGTATATGAGAGAGTTTGAGGGCGGCGGAATCTCAGAAATGAGATAGGGTTAGTGGTCTTTAGGATTAAAAAAAGAAAGGGCTCGTTTGGACCGTTGATGTGGGGGATCAAAGGTCAGGATTAGACCCGGTAGATGGGTTCCGGGTTTGGGTAGGAGTTTATAGGGTCTGGGTTGGGTTAATTGGGTAGGAAATTGGTCTAGGAGTGGGTTCAATTTGGGCTATAATTGAAATCAAATTTGGCTATGATTTAAATAGCCAATTTCCCTATTTTAATTTTAATAAAATAATAAATAATTTTTTGAAAATAATTTTTTCTATACCGAAATGATAAAAATGTATTATTATCATTTTAAAAATATAGGGGCCAATTTTACACGTATAATATATAATTATACATTAAAATGGGCTAACATTGCAATTATATGCAATTTAGCTTAAAAAAATACCAAATGTAATTAAAATGCATAAAAATTATATTAATTACATTTTGGTATAAGTATAGAAATTAAATGAATAGATCATCATAACAATAATTTTGGAGATAATTATTGTGGATTTTATGAATAAAAGGGGAGAAAAATAAATCAATTTAAACCCTTAAAATTATGGGGAAAATTTATAAAAACCTTGTGTATGCTTATATGAATGGTAGCCTTATGCAATGCAGATGGAGACAGTGCTTAGTCTCGGAAGGAAGAATGGTAGCCTTATGCAATGATGTAGATGGAAGGAAGGAATGGTAGCCTTATGCAATGCAGATGGAGACATTGCTTAGTCTCGGAAGGCAGAATGGTAGCCTTATGCAATGATGTAGATGGAGGTGGATGTTAGGCTCAGAAGGCAGAATGGTAGCCTTATGCAATGATGTAGATGGAGGTAGAGCTTAACCTCGGAAGGCAGAATGGTAGCCTTATGCAAAGATGCAAATGCAGATGGAGACAACGTTTAGTCTCGGAAGGCAGAATGATAGCCTTATGCAACGATATAGATGGAGGTAGAGCTTAACCTCGGAAGACAGAATGGTAGTCTTATGCAAAGATGAAAATGCAGTGGAGACGGCGTTTAGTCTCGGAAGGCAGAATGGTAGCCTTATGCAACGATATAGATAGAGGTAGAGCTTAACCTCAGAAGGCAGAATGGTAGCCTTATGCAACGATATAGATAGAGGTAGAGCTTAACCTCAGAAGGCAGAATGGTAGCCTTATGCAAAGATGCAAATGCAGATGGAGACAGCATTTATTCTCGGAAGGCAGGATGGTATCCTTATGCAATGATGTAGATGGAGGTAGAGCTTAACTTCGGAAGGCAGAATGGTAGCCTTATGCATAGATGCAAATGCAGATGGAGACATCGTTTAGTCTCGAAAGGCAGAATGGTAGCCTTATGCAAAATGTAGATGGAGGTAGAGCTTAACCTCGGAAGCCAGAATAGTAGCCTTATGCAATAAATAAAATGACAGTAGGAACTCTTAGTTGGTGATGATTGCAGCATTGTGATTATTGAGAGCATTGTGACTGCGGAGCATTGAGGCATATGCGAACGTCGGCAAGTGCAGCAGTTTTGAGAGTCGTATTTTTGGACAACATTTGTCCCATGGGCGGACAGTTTGTTTAGATACTTTGCAACCTTAGCCTGCAACCAAAGAAAGATCATGAGTTCTATAAACGGGAGGGGGGGTTAGTTTGTATCCCCGCTGGCTTTTCTTGACTTGTTGGGCTCGATCTGATGATACTATCTGTATTATTGGGGTAGCGTTGCTAAACAAATTTGTTTAAAAAACAAACATGCATGATTTTGTAAAAGCATAATTTATAATTAAAAAATTATTTTGGGATGAACCGACGACCGTGACACGGCTCGGGACATTGCAACCTCTCCTGCTACGGAATTTTGAGGGTCCTCCTCAAAATTCTGCCCCAGTTGGATGGATGAATGCTTCTGGCTGTTGCTCGTGCGGTGATTGGCTCAACTTGCTTCAGAATTTTGAGGGTCCTCCTCAAAATTCTACCCCAGTTTCCAATTGCAGGGAAAAATGAAATTCTTATTGAATTGTGACCGAACCCATAGGGCTGCCTACGTATCCCCTCTTAAACGGGAATCAGGTCAGGCGTAGTTCAATTTACATCATTGAGAAAGCATAAAGATTACACATAGTAGCGTTTGACTGCATCTGAATTGATTGGCTTTGGCCAGACTTCTCCGTCCATTTCTGCGAGTATAAGTGCTCCTCCTGTCAGTACCCGGTGAACCATGTACGGACCCTGCCAGTTGGGAGAGAACTTCCCTTTGGCTTCGTCTTGATTTGGAAAGATCTTCTTCAGCACTAGCTGCCCCGGTGTGAACTATCTAGGCTTGACTCTCTTGTTGAAGGATCGGGTCATTCTGTTCTGATAGAGTTGACCATGACAGTCTGCATTCATTCTCTTTCCGTTTATTAGGGCTAGTTGCTCATAACGGCTCTTTACCCATTCTGCGTTGCTAAGCTCAGCTTCTTGTATAATTCTTAGAGACGGAATCTCAACTTCGGCAGGAATAACAGCCTCAGTACCATAAACTAGCATATAGGGAGTTTCCCCTGTTGAGGTGCGAACTGTGGTGCGATATACCGATAAGGCAAATGGTAACTTCTCGTGCTACTACTTGTGCCTTTCTATCATCTTTCTTAGAATCTTCTCGATGTTTTTGTTGGCGGCTTCTACAGCTCCATTCATCTGAGGTCTGTAAGCTGTGGAATTCTTGTGTTTGATCTTGAAATCCTCGCACATACCTTTCATCAAGTCACTATTGAGATTGGAACCATTGTCGGTGATGATTGACTCAGGAATCCTGAATCGACAAACAATACGGTCCCGGACAAAGTCTGCCACGATTAGTCACTGCTTTGTAGGATGCTGCTTCGACCCATTTGGTGAAATAGTCGATGGCTACCAGAATGAACCTATGTCCGTTGGAGGCGGCAAGCTCGATTGGTCCAATAACGTCCCTGCCCCAGGAGGTGAACGGCCATGGTGATCTTGTTGCGTTGAGCTCGTTTGGAGGTATATTTATCATATCTGCGTGTATCTGACAGCGGTGGCATTTCCGGACATATTGGATGCAATTCGTTTCCATAGTCATCCAAAAGTAACTAGTTCGGAGTATCTTCTTTTCTAGAACAAAACCGTTCATATGTGGGCCACAGGTCCCAGCATGAATCTCCTCAGCAACTTGGATGCTTCCTTTCCGTCGACACAACGTAATGATCCCAAATCGGGAGTCCTCCTATATAGGATTCCTCCACTGTGAAAGAATTTGTTGGATAGTCTTCGAAGTGTGCGTTTCTAAGTGGGATTCACAAGCTCTAGGTAATCTCCTTTTGCCAAATACCCTTGATGTCATGAAACCAAGGATTTCCATCTACTTCCTCTTCGACATGGGCATAATAAGCTGGATGATTATGGATCTTTATGAGAATAGGATCAATGAAATTCTTGTCCGGGTGTTGGATCATTGAGGACAAATTAGCCAATGCATCAGTGAACTCATTCTGGATTCTGGGACATGCCGAAATTCTATCTTCGTGAACCTCTTTCTTAATTCCTGTACGTGGTGCAGATACGGTAATATCTTGGAATTCTTGGTAGCCCACTCTCCTTGTACCTGATGTAACAACAAATCTAAGTCACCAATCACTAACAGCTCCTGGACGTTCATTGCAATGGACATGTTGAGCCCTAAGATACAGGCTTCATACTCTGCCATAATGTTGGTGCAGGGGAATCTGAGTTTGGAAGAAATTGGATAATGTTGACCAGTTTCTGATTTTAGGACTGCTCCAATTCCAATTCCCTTGAAGTTCGCTGCTCCATCGAAGAACATTCTCCAACCGTCATAGGATTCTGAAATGTCTTCTCCTATGAATGATACCTCTTCATTAGGAAAATACATTTTCAGAGGTTTGTATTCTCCATCTACAGGGTTCTCAGCAAGATAGTCTGCCAGTGCTTGTCCCTTGACTGCTTTCTGAGTCACATAGATAATATCGAACTCACTCAGCAGGACTGGCCACTTGGCTAGCTTGCCAGTGGGCATGGGCTTCTGAAAGATGTACTTCAATGGATCCATTCTTGATATGAGATACGTTGTGTAGGCACAGAAGTAATGCCTCAGCTTATGAGCTACCCAAGTCAAAGCACAACAAGTGCGTTCCAATAGAGAATATCTGGCCTCGTACGGAGTGGACTTCTTGATGAGATAATAAAGCGCTTGCTCCTTTCATCCTATTTCATCGTGCTGCCCTAGAATGTAGCTGAAAGCTACGTCTAACACTGCAAGATAAAGTAACAGAGGTCTACCTAGATCAGGCGGTACCAAGACTGGTGGTGTTGACAGGTATGCCTTTTGATTTTGTCGAAAGTATTTTGACAATCATCGGTCCAATTTGTTGCGGCGTCCTTCTTTGGCATCTTGAAGATCGGATCACATATAACTGTAGACAATGCTATGAATCGGCTGATGTAATTAAGTCTCCCCAAGAAACTCATCACATCTTTCTTGTTCCTTGGTAGTGGTAGTTCTTGAATGGCTTTGACCTTTGACGGATCCAATTCTATCCCTCGGCGGCTGACAATGAACCCGAGCAACTTTCCAGCAGGAACCCCGAATGCACACTTCGCGGGGTTCAACTTCAGATTGTATTTTCGCAACCTTTTGAAGAACTTCCTCAAATCTTCTATGTGGTCAGTGTCTCTCCTAGACTTGATAATAACATCATCCACGTATACCTCGATCTCCTTGTGAATCATGTCGTGGAAGATGATGGTCATAGTCCTCATATAGGTGGCCCCTGCATTCTTCAGACCGAATGGCATCATCTTGTAACAGTACACTCCCCACAGCGTAATGAAAGCTATTTTCTCAGCATCTTCCTCATCCATCCAGATCTGATGATAACTAGCGAAGCAATCCACGAATGATTGTAGTTCATGCTTGGCGCAATTGTCAATCAGGATATGTATATTTGGCAAAGGGAAGTCGTCTTTCGGGCTGGCCCGGTTGAGATCCCGGTAGTCGACACAGACTCTGACATTCCCATACTTCTTTGGTACTAGCACACTGTTGGCTAACCATGTCGGGTACTCAACTACCTTGAGAACCTTGGCGTTGATCTTCTTGGTGATTTCTTCTTTGATTTTCAAACTCATGTCGGGTTTGAACTTCCTGAGCTTTTGTTTTACTGGTGGACACATTGGATTGGTTTGCAATTTGTGAGCCACAATAGACTTACTTAGACCAGTCATGTCGTCGTACGACCAGGAGAATATGTCCTCATACTCCTTTAGAAATTTTGCGTATTCTTTCTTTTCTGACGGCGACAAATGAATGCTGATTCGTGTTTCCTTGATGTTTTCTGAATCTCCAAGGTTGATGTTTTCAGTCTCGTCCAGATTGGACTTAGGTCTATTCTCAAAATTCTCAACTTCTTTGACAATCTCGTCAGGTATGTCATCTTCTTCTGAATCCACGTCAGTTTGTTGCGTTGTCTCGTTGCATGTCACAGTCATCGGTTCATCAAGATAGGTAATAGTAATGTTGTATAGGTAAAGTAATGAGAGAAAAATGATAGCAATAAATATTGATTTATAAGAAAAATTTAAAAATGCTTTTGATAAATTGAATGATTGTTTTGAACATTGAAGATCTTATTGTAGGAATTAAAATGCGAAAAAGGAAATCATTTTGTAAAGAAAAATAATGAATAGCGCTCGTTTTAGCCTTGCTACCCCGAGGCTCGTCGGGATTTGGTTTTCCTGACAGTCCAATTCTTGAGGTACGTCCCTCTGCTCACAGCATGTATGGAAGGGCCTTCCTCCCCCTCCTCCTCGAGAATAACACAACAGTCCATATCACTGTCCTCCAGAAACAAGTTCCTCATTGCTGCAAGTGCTTCTTCTTCGTCTGCTCCATAAATAACGTCGGCCTGTTGGAAGGTCTATTCCAAATGCGGTATTGGGTTCTCCAAAGGGTAATAAGGACACGCCATGGTGGCGACCAATTTTTGAATTCTTCCCAAGTGTATTCGTATCCCAAACCGAAAGTGGTGTCGTGCTTCTTGAGTTTGATAGGTTTGGAGATCCCCTGAAGGTTCTTGTCGAGCCCTTTACCTAGCTCGTACCCTCGCCAATTCATCATACTTGAGATCTTGCTATCCCACCATTTGTCTTTGTCGATAGCGTTGACCCATTCAATGTGGTGGTAAGTTTCTCCACACAGCTTCCTTCTTCCTTCAATCACCGGAATAGTCTGGCGACTGTAATGGGGTTGCTACCATCGCCATGAATAATCACCTCCTGTTGGTTCCACTCGAACTTCACAGCCTGGTGTAATGTTGATGCTACAGCCCCAACAACATGGATCCAGGGTCGCCCTAATAATAGGTTGTAGGACGCTGGCACATCTATCACTTGGAAGTCAACCTCGAACTAGGTTGGTCCCATTTGCAAGCATAGGCTTATCTCACCAATGGTGGACCTTTGAGATCCATCGAAATCTTTCATTAATTTCTCCATCCTTTATCTCATGCAGCCCTTTACCCAATTTCTTGAGCGTTATCAACGGACAAATGTTAATACTGGATCCTCCATCGATCAGGATTCTGGTGATGAAATAATCTTTGCATTGCACAGTGATGTGCAGTGCTTTGTTGTGACCCAACCCTTCAGGTGGCAGCTCGTCCTCACGGAAAGTGATCTTGTCGCTTTCTAGCACTTGGCCTAACATATTGGCCATTTCCTCGCTAGTGATGTTGTTCGACACATAGGCTTCGTTCAACACCTTTAATAAAGTATTCTTGTGCGTCTCGAAATTCTGCAGCAAAGAGTGGATGGATATTTGCGCTGGTGTCTTGTTTAGCTGGTCGATGACCGAATACTCCTTGGCCTGTACTTTACTCCAAAGGTCGTCCGGACCTGTCTCGATAATAGGAGACCGATTAGAAGTCTGCCTGCTGGATTCAGCCAAATGTTCAGGGGTATATACTCTACCAGTTCTTGTCACACCCTGCGCTGCAACAACTTTTTCAGTCTTGACTTTGCCTTTCCTTCTCGCCTCGGCTATATAGTCCCATGGTACAACATTTGTATAGAAAGGTGGCGTGGTCGATATTGCCACCGTGATTGACGCAACTACCCTCACTTCGAATGGAACATGTGCCTGGGGTGGTAAGGTGGAAACCTCAAATGGTGTGGGTGCATTTGCGGGAGACACGAACTCATCTTCAATTGGTATCGGTGTCTTTGCGGGTGGCGCCGCTTTATACTCGAGAGGTACGGACATATCTACCTCAGCATCCGCAGACGGCCGAATCTGGACTATGATTGGGTTGAGGATATGCCGCTGGCCTCTTTGGGTCATCGCCTTCCACGATAAACTCGATTGACCCCTTGGGGACCCAGTCGTCTTCTATTTCAATCAAGTGGATGCCTCCACCCTTATGGTTCGGAAGAGGATTGTTGCGGATATTTGGAGCGGATTCCTTTTCCACAATGACCTTGTTGTCAATCAAGGACTGTATCTTGTCCTTCAAAGAGCGGCATTCATCGATGGTGTGTCCCTTCATGCCGGAGTGGTATGCACATGACTTGTTTGGGTTGAGCAATTGAGAAGGATTCTCAGGGGTTGCAGCAAGGAAGGGGGTGACATAACCAACAGCTTTGAGCTTCTCATACAGTTGGTCGATGGGTTCAGCGATGGTGGTATACTGTTCTGGAGGTCTGCGATCAAAATTAGGATGAGGTCTAGGGAAGTTTTGGCGTGCAGGGATTGGAAATAGGATGGTTGATAATTGTAAGTGTGGAAGACAGGAGCGGGTTGAGAGTATCTGGCTGCAGCAGGTTGATATGTCGGTGGTGGATGTGATTGATAAGTTAGTGGTGGAGGTGATTGATAAGTGGGTGGTGGAGCTTGGTATGAGGGTGAGGGTGCTTGGTAATTTGGGGTTGGTTGATATGTGAATGGAGGTGTTGGGTAAGATTGGTATTTGAGTGGGGATTTGGTCCTATGTGCAACCATCACGGCTCCTGCGTCTCTTTTCTTAGACACACCACCAGACTGAAAAGCCTTATTTGTAGCTTGCAAGGCTTCAAAATTCGTGAACACACCACTTTTAATACCCTCTTCGATTCTCTCCCCCAGCTTGATAATATCGGAGAATTTGTGGTTCTCGATCATCATCAATCGTTCATAGTACTGCGGGTCCTGAGCCCGGACAAAGAACTTATCCATTTGTTCCTCTTCTAATGCAGGCCTGACCTTGGCAGCTTCGGACCTCCAACAAGTAGCGTACTCACGAAATGTCTCTGTGGGCTTCTTCTTCAAATTCTGAATCTAAAAAACGTCTGGTGCGTTCTCTGTGTTGAACCTGAATCTGTCCATAAAGTCATATGCCATGCTCACCCAATTCGACCATTTCTTGGGATCTTGGCTGATGTACCAAGACAACGCATCTTCTTTCAAGCTCCTCATGAACAACTTCATGTGGATCATTTCATCCTTCCCTACTCCAACCAGCTTGTCACAATAAATTCTCAGATGGACCCTTGGATCACCTGTACCATCAAACATTTCAAACTTAGGAGATTTGTATCCCTCGGGCAGTTCGACATCGGGTTGTATGAAGAGGTCTTCATAGTTCAACCCTTCGACTCCCTTGATTCCCATGACACCTTGAACCCGGCTGTTCAGCTTCCAAAGTTCCTCGGCCAAGTTCTTTAAAGAAGGTCCTTTTCGTCAGACTCAGGTGTGTATGTGATAGGGGGAGTGGAGTGTTGCATGGTCTCCACGTAGATGGGATTGTTATGGTGGCCTGGCGCATTAGTGTGGAAATGGTCATTTGTGGAGTTCTGAGGTTTTGGGATAAGCATTGGAGTGTGGAAGTCATTGCATTGCGCTGGAAGAGTTTGGTTCTTCGGTGGGATGTTGTGATAATGATCTGCGGGATGATCTTGTTATTTTTGGGATGTTTTGAGGAGGTGTAGTATTCTAGATGTTGACGTCTGGGACGTTAAGGGAGAATGACAGGTTTGCCAGTTTCCGAACTTGATCAAGCTCTTCTTGAAACTTTGACAACTTCCCTTCCAGCTGTGACACAGTTTCATTCGGAATTCGAATACCCTGGCCATCAGTGTCCTCTACCCGTTCAACCACATTCTCATTTCTGTTGTTGCCTGAATCTTCCATTTTCTTTTTGCCTTTGTTCTTTCCTTTGGGAGGACTAAGAGGAGGAGAGGGTGGAAGGCCCCTGGATCTTGTATGATAGGATGATGATGCCAGAGTGCACGAACTAACCTTTGGGGAAGGGAATAAATAAATAAAGAAAGAGGAAAACAAAAACAAAAGGTAGCCAAGTCAGTTAGGATTATGAAAAGTATTGCGGTATTTAAACACATAGTGCGGGAAAGTAAAGCGCGTCCTAATTTGGGGACCTCTTTTGTGCCCGAGGTAGGCCTAGCGACAAATTTATTTGGAGAACCTAAGATGCTAAATGCCTCATTTTATTAATAAGAATATAGAAAAATCCCAAACGATAATAAATAAAGAGGAAGTAATGGTCACTAATGTCCATTGGCCTTATTACATTGATAAAGTAAAAGAAAGACATTCCTATCTACTTGGTCCCAGAAGGACCTTCCCCAGAGTCGGCATTCTTGCTTCCCTCGTATAGTTTCCCCAATTCGTGAAGTCCCATAAACAGGTATGCTTTGGCTAGATGTCCTCCTTTGGTCACTTCAGCCTTTTGACAGTCTTCAACCCTTTTGAGAAATTTTTCCTCCAGCTCCACTATGCCTTGCTCCAAATACCCTAACCTTTTGTTGGTTCTGATAGCCATATCTTTCCATTCCTCGATCAGTTTCTTGCTAGACTCATGTATTTTGCGGTGCTCATCCTCACACTCACAGATCCTCTTGCGCAGCTGGTTGTATTTTACTTGTGCCTTTGCCTTTTCATCTATAACCCCGTGGCCCTGAACGAACCTTGGCTCGCTCAGACCACCCTAATTTTCTGCCAACCAACCAGGATAGAAAGGGTTACAACTGGCATGATATCTGTCTGGCTCAATGGTGTCCTTCTCCATTACAATCTTGCAGTGCCACATGTGTTGGGCTTGGCACTTGTGAGGACTATCGTCATTTTGGAAGTCAACTCGAAGATGGATCATCTTGTCGACCCTGGGTATGACTTTCTTCCTACCTGCTTGGCTCATAACTCGAAGAGGTATGTAAGGGTATTCCTCTTAGACAAATTAGTATTAGGAACGGTGCATCTCTGGAATGGGCGATGAACTCCTCTGTCAGAAACCACTCGAACATCCACTGAACCTGTTCTTCAGTCAGATCATCAAAGAGCTCGACCCATCCTTTGGCGTTCTCATGCTGAGAAAACATGTCGGGGATGTAATTCATTCACTTTGGATGGTGGAAAGCGATATGGTCATCTTAAACTCTTCGATGAATTTCTTGTCGGTATTCGCCCTTTTGGAGATGTTCCATGAGCCAAAGATGAAGTAGTAGATTGCATCCTTCGAAGTTTCTTGCCCCTCGTTGACACTTTTCCAAGGCTCGATATATGTATGCAATGATCATGGGCACAATGCTGAAGTTTTTCCCACCAATTCCTTCCAAGTGTCTTGGTTACCATGGCCAGTCTAGTGCAGATTCTCTCCTTCTTTATTGGTAACACAATCAGACCTAAGAAGAAAAACATGAAGACGAATACTCTACGATGGATGTGTCCCAAGGATGTAATGGCAAACTCGTCGTGGTAGGTATGGTATGATTTGCTATGGCCGTACCTTTCGTACAAATAGTCAAAAGGGATGTATTACTCCTTTAAGCATACCAGTTCTGCATTCTTCCTCAGACCCATCATTTTTAGGAAACCTTTGCATGTGCGGTTCTCAGGCATTAGCAACCTTGGGGTTTCCCATACTAGGCCAGCTAGTCCTCCTATTTCCTCCAGCAAAGGTGTCATTTCAATGTCCCCAAAGCGGAACACGGACATTTCACAATCCCAGAACAGGGTAGCAGCCTCTATTATCATGTTGTTAGGCTGGATTTCTAGGAGAGATGGTATATTTCCCAAGTATTTTCTGACGAGAGTTTTGTCACTAGAATGTAAATCTTCCCACCAACTTAACAATCTTGGATGGATATTGGAGACCATGCCAAATCTGGGGACTTCGTGCCTCATTTTTCTGCAAGGCAAACAAGCTTAGGCCCTTACCCCCACCGGAATCGACTATTTAACATCAACAATAAGCATAAAGAATTTAGTTCTACAAATAAATGCACAGAACGTGATGATGTCCGTTTGGGTTTAGGGAAACCCAGTGGACTTTTGGATAAGGCAATCTTAAAAGCTATCGTGCGGACCACACTTTATCCTGGATAGGTTTGACCATGATGCATGTAACAACATAACGAAGTAAGGTTGCTATGAGGTTTTAGACTGGTACCATGAGCAGACAACTCAAGGGGGAAAGGAACGGAACCGTCGACTGCACCGCTGATCGACTAGTTTTACCGCAAATAAGCCTTTCCGAATTTAGGGGGTAATAATATAGGAAGAGTGCAACCACTCATCAAGTGTTTCTATAGTATTTTGTTTGGCACGAGTGGAGTATGATGTTGAATCATGATTATGCAATAAACAGTAAAACATGTAGTCATGTATTTGCACGTTATGAAAGCAGTAAATACAACAGTTTATAATTTAAAAGCGGTTAAAAATGAAGGAAATAGAAAAACATGTCAGTTACTTTTGAAGAAAAATAAATGCTTAAAGAAATAGAAAAGTAATTGCACATAAGGGAAATGGGAAGAGGTACAAATCACAAAGCAATTTGAAAATGGTAAAATCCTGAAAGTCCTCAGCAGAGTCGCCATGCTGTCGCCCCCCCCCCCCNTTCATTTACAACTACGTTGTTAACCAGAGATAGGGTAAGGGCTTGAAATTATTCTAAGGGGAAGGTGTTAGGCACCCGTCAGGATCCACAAGTGTGGTTCCAAGCCAAACAGCTTTTCTGAATTTGTACGGCTTAGCAAACAAAAAAATAAAGGCTCAAATAAGAAGGGATTTAAGTCTTAAGCATGCAGATGTTTGAAAATAGTAAAGAAGATTAGATTTTGAAAGGATTACAATCTAAGCATATAAAGGGTATCCTAGGTTTATAATAATATGGATCACATGAATGCAATACCCGGTATGACACTCCTCGAAGAGGGGGCTACACGTGGTATTAGCGTACCGGTCATCATATCCATATTCTACCCTTTCCCACCCCGTGAAAGTAACTAAATCGAGTGTTGGTCTCGACCTCTATTGCATGTTGTTAACCGTCCCTTCTTATCAGTCCAGGAGGAATTTAGGACTTCTATCCTATAAGGGAGGTGCTAGGCAGACCCTCAGGTTTTAAAGGTAAAAATTACTAAGGCGACACATAATAAAACATATAGGACTTAAATTAAGGGGATCTGGGAAAGCAAATAAAGGCTCAAGTATACCTCCACACATAGTACACATAAACAGCATGACTCATACACAGTTAAGGTCCTAATTCAGGTTCAGATCCTAAGCATGGTATCTAAGTGATAACACAAAGACCGATTTATTGCATAACTCAGAGAGTAAGTCTTAATCAGGCTTGCCTACTGGTTTTAAACATGCTGACAGTTGAACACTAATCACAAAGGACAGTTCTGGTTTTATTTCTTTATGGCTGATTACCTAAGACTTTCCTAGGCGTGTAGCAGTTATGATGACAATTGCAGTTCTAAGTGTTGCAAATATTTAGAGACTAATTACCAGTTTGTTAGAAAATAAGGACTGTTTTATACATCTTTATTTAGACTAAGTGTAGTTAAATGAGTATGATCCTATAACATGATGTCTAATGCAGAATGATGCATATGCAGTTGCTAAAACAGGATCTCTAAATGCACATAGAATCACAACATTATGCACAGTTTCAGGAATAACATAGTTGACAGTTTTTAATGTTGTTTATCTTAAAAAAATAGGTTTTCTAAGTACGGAGCATATTTGCAGCATGATGAGTGCAACACATTTATCCTAAGACAGGATTTCTAAATGAAGTTTCAGAACATGTTTACAAGGAAGAACCACATAATAGCAATTTATTTTGTTGGTATTATTTACCCTATAGAAAGGATTTCAAAGTGATGATGAGATGCTGAAAACAGTACATATAAATCCTAAATATCATGATATCTAATGCATGTCAAGCTTGGCATGTTGTACCTTAACATGGATGCTATTGCGCATAGAGAGAGTAAACCTAGGAAGCATGATCTCTACCCTTGATTACACTACAACATGCATATTACCCACCCTTTTTCACTATCCAACCCTAGAATTGCTTACAATTATTTATTACAGACCATTGAATAGGAATTACATAACTGAAAGTAAAGAAAATAAGAAGTTAACTATAGGGAGCCTACAGTATAGGCCCAGATCTCTATGTCCTCAATGCCAAGTAATGTTTCTCAGCCTTTTAACAATCCGGATATGTCAGAGTTCCCTAAGGACCTCAAGGGATCCCGGGCAGTGCTCACACCCAGATTTCATAGCCAAGATAGAGAGTAAGTGTAGTGTGGAATGGCCAACCTTTGTGTGTCAAAGTTCAGAGGGAGCTCAAGGGTCCAAAGGCAATGGTCCCACAGAGGGGGCAAAACTTAATGATCTAAGAGTAGAGTGAGAGTGCTCGACATAGTTTTGAAAAGGTTAAGCAAGAAAACAGTTTTGAAAAGGGTAAGTAAGAAAACAGTTTTGAAAAGGGAATTTTGATTGAAATAGTTTTATAAAAAAGAAGTTTAACCACTAAAAGGGCAGGAACACCAACAAGTTCAACATCACACAAAGGACCAGGAACAGTCCAACAGTCATAAGCAGGGGCAATGGGATTTGAGGGACAAATACAGAGCATGTGAGGGCATAGGATTATACTAACATAATAGGACCAAATAGTTCAAGACAGTAGGATTTACCCTAATCAAACTAATGTAGCAAACATAGGACTGAAGATTCACATAGAACATGTATCAAGTACATAAAGACATGCTAGTTATGACAAATAGAGTATAACTTATCATTGTGAATGGAGTTCAGGATCCTAGATACATGTTGAATAACAAAATAATAAGTAAAAGCAAATTAGAAACACAGTGAATTGCAACAGTAGTAGAAACATGTTGGTTTGAGAGCTGAAATCTTAATTAGAACATACAAGTGAAGTGAAGAAACCAATAACACAAACAGGAAGTAGGAGATGCACAATAGTTAGCCTTGGCTTGAAGCCGGCTAACTTAGAATAGTGTTAACTAGCACAGAAAAAAGAGAGAGCAGAGAGTTTTTAGTTGTGAGAGAGAGAGTTGAACAAATTAGTTCGCGTGTTTGTGTTAGTGAAAGACTAGAGTATTTATATTTGAAAACAGGTAGTAAAATAAGGTAAGAATCATAGTAGCATGGTAATTAAGGAACTAAGAAACAATCAGTCAGCTATCAAGGCAAGTACTCCCTTAAGTTAGGGGAGTTTAATTCAAACGGTAAGAACCAGTATCCTATAAGGCAAGAGAAAATCAGTACATGACTAGTAAGGAAAGAATCAAGGCTCAGTAAGCATAGAGTAGTCAATTAGGGTTAAGTTAAGAAAACTACAATTAAGGAATGATTCAATAAACAAAATAAAGTACTACAGCAAATAAGGTAATGGAATCAGTTAATTTAAGCACATGAATAGAATTTTAGGGTTTTAAAAGAAAACCTTTCAATCAAACCATCAAATAAGGAAATCAGAATCAATCAAGAGAGGGTTATGATTCTATACTTCAACATATAAATAGGGAAGGACAAACAGTCGTAGCAAACAGGTTAGGTCAGCAATATTGACAGAAAGAAGCAAGAGACGAACAAATCCAGATGAATACAATCACACAGAGGTGATACAAGTAGGCTAAAGACTCAGTAAAAACCCATTCAAAGCCTTGTAACCATAAAAACTTAACAAGAGTCGAGTAGTCACACTAACACACAGAACAAAACAAAGAAGATCTAAAACTTAGGGCTTTTAATAGAGGCGAGTCGAAAAAGCAGTAAGAACATAGAATCAGTCAAGATATGCAAGGAAAAGTTTTAAACATACAGAAAAATTAGTTTAAACAAGTGTAGAAGGACTCTGAGAAACCTTAACTTTAAAGAAAGTAAAAACGACTTAAAGTTGATGATTTTTCAAAAGAAGTTTGAGAATAGTGTAAAACATAGAAAGAAAAAGACTTAAATCGTTAAAAATAGCACAGATCTAAGAGATTCAAACAAAAGATAGGGTTTCAAAGGAAACCCAAATAGAAATGGAAAAACCTGTTATAAACTTCAAAGATCGTAGCAAATATGGTGTGATTTTGCCCAAAATCACACTGGAGAAGTCATGAACAACCAAAACAGCAACCCTAGACACAAGTCGGCATGGCTCAGGGCCCTTGAAGGCCTCAAAGATGATGAGCAAGGCGAGGAGGAAACCATTGGAGGCTTGGGGTTGAAAGGTGGTCGCCTGAGATGGCCGGAGAGGGAGGCGGTGGTTGAAGGAGGCTAGGGTTAGGTTGAGAGAAGAGAGGATATGAGAGAGTTTGAGGGCGGCGGAATCTCATAAATGAGATAGGGTTAGTGGTCTTTAGGATTAAAAAAGGAAAGGGCTCATTTGGACCGTTGATCTAGGGGATCAACGGTCAGGATTAGACCGGGTAGATGGGTTCCGGGTTTGGGTAGGAGTTTATAGGGTCTGGGTCTGGGTCGGGTTAATTGGGTAGGAAATTGGTCTAGGAGTGGGTTCAATTTGGGCTATAATTAAAATACAAATTTGGCTATGATTTAAATAGCCAATTTCCCTATTTTAATTTTAATAAAATAATAAATAATTTTTTGAAAATAATTTTTTCTACACCAAAATGATTAAACATATATGATTATCATTTTAAAAGTATATGGTCCAATTTTACACTTATAAGATATAATTATACATTAAAATGGGCTAACATTGCAATTATATGCAATTTAGCTTAAAAATACCAAATTTAATTATAAAAATGCATAAAAATTATATTAAATACATTTTGATATAAGTATAGAAATTAAATGAATAAATCATCATAACAGTAATTTTGGAAATAATTATTGTGGATTTTATGAATAAAAGGGGAGAAAAATAAATCAATTTAAACCTTTAAAATTATGGGAAAATTTATAAAAACCTTGTGTATGATTATATATGCATATATATACCATTTTGAATGTATTTATGCATACTTAAAATATATAGGGAAAAAATTAGGTATCAACATGAACTTAGAAGGCAGACAATGAAGATGGATGCTCCCAAGAAGGAAAGAAGTCTGGCACCGAGAATCACTGAGGGAACAGATCTGTAGGAATATGAAATGGCTATGATCACCAAGGAATTCTAAAACTATTTCATCAGGAAAAAGGGCATCTCAAGAGGTGGAAACTACAACAAGGCAAAGGCACAAGAAAAACCCACCAACGAGGGATGCTACAAATGTGGAAAAACTGATCATCACATCAAGAACTGTCCTCAGTGGGAAGTTGAATGGAAAAGGGAAAGATATGAACGAAGGAACCCAAAGAAGGAACTGGTTCATCCCAAGAAAAACACAACATCAACAAAAACTATGGTTGCTGCTTGGGGAGAAAGTTCAGATGAAGAATCAGATGATGAATATGGAGATGAGCAAGCATTCATGGCAATTGGTGAATCAGATGAAGAAAAACTCTCTGAATCATTATTTAACTTCATTGATGATTCTGAAAAAATAAATAAAGAAAAAGAACAGATGTTTAAGGAGTGTGTAATGTTAAAAGAAAAGTGTAAGAACCTGGAGCTCAGAGTAAGTGAATCTGTAAATTAAAACACTGCCTTGAAGAACCAGGTTCATCCACTTGAAACTAAGGTTGAAACTAGGAACTAGCAAGAAAACAGCTGACAACTCTCAACTCATGTTAGAAGAAAATGTAGGCGGACTAAAGGATGAATTGTATAATAAATATGAACAGATAAGAGTGCTAAAAGAGGAACTTGGAAAGGTCAAACATGAACCGGATCAAACATGCAAATGGAATAAATCTTCTGATGCCTTGACATGGCTTCAAGAAAATCACAGTAGCAACAGAAGTGGACTTGGATTTGGGAGTCAACTACCTAAATGGGATCCAAAAAGTAAGTACCTCACACTTCCTGAGAATAAAATCTGCACCCATTGTGGTAAGACTGGTCACTACAAAATTGAATGCAATGCAAAAAGAGCAGGCCAGTCAAAGGAATAAAAGTTTTGTTCGAAAGAAAAATTGGATTCCAAATTGGGCCAGAAGAAGCTTAATTCATCCTTTTTCTCATTAAGACTAACCCATGATTTTATTTTGCAGGTTCAAGTGAAAGGGAACAAACAAATATGGTACTTGGATAGTGGCTGCTCAAAGCACATGACAGGGAACAAGGAACAATTCCTTTCACTTGAAAACCTCAACGGAGGAAATGTCTCCTTTGGAAATGGGAAGAAAGGTGAAATTATTGGGGTTGGTAAGGTAGGTAAGGATGACACACGTTCCATTGAGAACGTTTACTTGATAGATGGCTTGAATATAACCTAATCAGTGTGTCACAACTGTGTGACAGAGGTAACCTGGTTGCATTCACTTCTACAAAATGTTTTGTGATTAATCTTATCACTGACAAGATTATTTTGCAGGGAAAAAGAGTGAATAATATCTATATCATAGACATGTCCACACTATCAGAAAATGAATTAAATTGTTTGAGTGTGTTGGACAGTGATCCCCTCCTTTGGCACAAAATACTTGGACATGCTAATTTAAATCAACTCAACAAACTAGTCTCCAAGGACCTAGTAATAGGTCTCCCTAACATTAAGTTAAAGGAAGACAAAGTTTGTGAGGCTTGTGCAAGGGAGAAGCAGGTAAGATCATCTTTCAAAAGAAAGAAAATGGTAAGTACCACCAGGACGATAGAACTGGTCCATATGGACCTATGTGGTCCTATGAGAACATTAAGTAGAGGTGGTAAGAGATATGTAATGGTGCTTGTTGATGACTATTCTTGATTTACCTGGACATTATTTATAACATCTAAAGATGAAGCATTTGACATGTTTACTTATTTTTTTAGAATAATACAGAAACAATTAGGAAATCAACTTGCATCAATAAGGTCTAATCATGGCACTGAATTTGAAAATGCAAAGTTTGCTGAATTTTGTGATGAACATGGCATAGATCATAACTTTTCTTCCCCTAGAACTCCACAACCAAAATGGAGTTGTTGAAAGAAAGAATAGAACCCTTGAAGATATGGGTAGAACCATGTTTCTTTCTGGTAAACTACCGCATAGCTTCTGGGCAGAAGCAATAAACACTGCATGCTACATCATAAATAGGTGCATAACTAGACCACTTGTATAGAAGACTCCCTACGAGTTACTTAAAGGGAGAAAGCCCAATATATCCCATCTTAGGACTTTTGGCTGTAAGTGCTTTGTGCACAACAATGGCAAAGACTCCCTAGGTAAGTTTGATCCCAGAAGTGATGAGGGAGTATTCTTGGGATATTCTTCACATAGTAAGGCTTATAAAGTGTATAACAAAAGAACTATGTGTGTTGAAGAGAGTGTGCATGTTGTTTTTTATGAAACTAACATTCTCTCTGAGAGACAGGAACAAGTAGATGAAGAAATTGGGCTGGTCAGAAACTCAGACCAAACTGGAGCGACACTGGAGGAAGGAATGCGTGATGGAACAGGTTCATCCACCCCAGGAAACATGCCAGGGGGAACTGAGCAACAAACTAATTTTCAAACCTCATTGGAACCTAATCCTGATCATGTTCCTCAGCAACAAGACATTGTAGGATCTTCAAGTAATACCTAGTTGGTTGTAAAACCACACAGATATCAAAGCTCAAACCCCATTGAAAACATTATAAATAATCCAACATCTGGAATCAGAACCAGATCCTCTTTGAAAATTCTGCGTGCGCTTGATGCTTTTATATCCTTGATTGAACCTAAAAATATTGCTGAAGCTTTGCAGGATGCAGATTGGGTAAATGCAATGCAAAAGGAACTCAACCAATTTGAAAGGAGTCAAGTTTGGCATCTGGTACCTAGACCCTTTGATAGATAAGTGATTGGTACAAAGTGGATATTCAGAAATAAACTTGATAAAGATGGAACAGTTACAAGAAACAAGACAAGATTGGTGGTTCAAGGATACAGTCAGGAGGAATGAATAGACTATGATGGAACCTTTGCTCCTGTGGCAAGGTTGGAAGCAATTAGTCTCCTCGTAGCCTTTGCTTCTTCCATGGAATTCACCCTTCACCAGATGGATGTCAAGAGTGCCTTCCTGAATGGATATATCAAGGAAAAAGTGTTTGTAAAGCAGCCTCCGGAGTTTGAAAACAAGGAGAATCCTGATCATGTGTACAAGCTTGACAAAGCACTGTACGGACTCAAGCAAGCTCCAAGGGCATGGTATGAAAGGCTTTCAAAATTCCTGCTGGAACATGACTACAAGAGAGGTAAAATTGATAGTACCTTATTCTTGAAGGAAAAGGTAAAGATCTTTTGGTAGTGCAGATATATGTAGATGACATAATATTTGGGGCACTTCTGAAAAGCTAAGTAAAGAATTTGCTAAACTAATGGGGAGTGAATTTGAAATGAGCATGATGGGTGAGCTTAACTTCTGTTTAGGCTTACAAATTAAACGACATTCAAATGAAACTATGATCCATCAGCAAAAATATGTGAAAGAATTGCTTAAAAGATTTAAAATGGAAGACTCAAAGGAAATTGACACTCTTATTGCAACAACCACAAAACTAGATGTAGATGAACTTGGTTCATCTGTCAGCCCAAAATCCTTCTACTCAGGATGACATTGATGAACTTTGCCAGGGTCTTAAGGAGATGTT
>ML338892.1:247-29894 GCA_005239505.1 Nicotiana paniculata
TTAAGCAATTAAACAAAGAATTGAAGAAACAACCATATATTGAGTAAACTATATTCAAAGTTGAATTAATGTTGAATGACAATATTCATGGCTAAACCACAACCCCAGAACAATGGGTGTTTAGCCACTCATGCTATGATCAAACAATTGCATAAGTGTGCATGAATTGAAAATACTTGAATAAAAATGAAGAAAACTGATAATCCTTGCTCCTTCAATGATCTTGTGTGTGTATTTTTCTCCCAAATTCGTCTCTCCCCCTCATGATGTGTTCTTGGGTCTATTTATATGGTTGGGATAAACCCTAACCGTGTAAAAGCCTCCTATCCCCACTTGGAAACACTTAAAAACCTTTAAAACTCGGACTTTACCGAAACAGGCACCCTGACGTTTGGGGTCTAACGCCTGGCTAACGCCAGGCACCCCCTGGCGTTTGGGCTCTAACGCCTGGCTAACGCCAGGCACCCCCTGGCGTTTGGGCTCTAACGCCTGGCTTGTCCCGGATCGCTCCTTTTCAACTCTTGCGCGTATCTTCCGACGTTTATGCTCTCATTTAGCTCGGCTTCCATTTCCAACTCACCTACACATTAAATAAACTTCATTAGGCACATACGACGTGTATTTTTATCATTAAATCACATAAAATGCAAGGTATATAATGCTTAAAATCATGAATTCCAGCCATGCATCACACACACAAGTATACGTAGTCGTACAAGTAATAAAATGATAAGTCAAGTGTCGAACCCACAGAGACTTGTATCAACTACCCACTAAAATTACCAAGATTGTTATTCAGTTTAGCCAAAATCAAGTTAAGAATATGATTATACTAAATTATAATTCTAAGTAATAACTAAATTATCATGCATTAAAATGATTGTTATGTATTCAATAGAGACAGGTATTCCAGAGTTGTGATCGATTACCCAATCCTATTGTGTTCTAGTTAACTCTCCCTTTCATTCAATTCACTCATGATTGCTCATTAATAGATAATTTTTCTCATATCCTTCTCCCGAAGTACTACTCGCCTATTCAAAATAGATTAACGCCTATATTCCTATGAAATCAATCGATTAAGAACGCATTAAGATTAC
Organism: Nicotiana paniculata; assembly: GCA_005239505.1. Lineage (NCBI taxonomy): Eukaryota > Viridiplantae > Streptophyta > Magnoliopsida > Solanales > Solanaceae > Nicotiana > Nicotiana paniculata. The sequence goes on from ML338892.1 coordinate 1,348, forward strand.
GATATTTAATTAAGCACGGTGACTAGGTATATTCCTAACCACAAATCCGCTCCCTCTAAGAGTTAAGATCGCGCTCTTTTCAATTCTTCTCTAATCTATACACGGGTTTCCCAAGCATACCATAGAAAGTAAATAGAACCTAATTGTTGGCCAGACAATTAAGCAATTAATCACATAATTGAAAAAATAACCATATATTAGTGAATTGTAATCAAGGTTAAGCTAACTTTAAATAAAAATATTCATGGCTAAATCACAACCCCAAAACTAGAGTGCTTAGCCACACATGTTCGTAGTAACAATTTTCCAAGTATTTTGCATAAATAAATTACGAAGAAAAGAAAAAAGGATAAAGAACTCTATGATTTTCTCCTCCAAAAGTTATCCACGTGATGTCCTTGCCTCCGGTCGCAAAACTCCTCCAAAGTGGCATTTTTGGGTCTATTTATATGTTTAGGACAAGACCTAAATGTGTAGGTCAAATCCTAGTCAAGCCGGGAAACAAATAAAATCTTAAAAACATTGACTAGACCTAGCCTTTGGCTGGCCACGCCATGCTAAAGCCTGGTTCAGCTTGGCCTTTGGCTGGCCTCGCTAGGCTAAAGCCTGATTCAGCCTATCCTTTGGTTGACCTTGTCAGGCTAAAGCCTGATTGATCCAGCTTTTGCCTGGCCTCTCCTTTTCACTTTTCTCGCGCACACTTCCACATTTAAGTATCCCTTTTGCTCTACTTTCATCTCCAATTCACCTACACATAAAATAGACTCCATTACGCATAAATAAAGTGTAATTTATCATTAAAGTATGTAAAATTCAAGGCACATAATGTGCTAAACCATGAATTATAGCCACACATCAATACCCCACACTTAAACATTGCTCGACCTCAAGCAATCAAACTACACTTATAGACACAACCTTTTTTTTAAACAATCCTCCTAACTCATCACACCAAGAATCTTTAAAATAGACTAAGCACAAGGGTGTAACATCTTCACCTCAATATTTGACTCACAAGTACAATTCATTATTTCACAATTCGCTCACTTACTCTAACATAGAGGCCAATGACATTACCTTTCCTTCGTGAATCAAGTTCCCTCACACAATAAAAGAGAGTATTCTAACACACAATAAAATTTAAGAACAATTAGGAACTTAAGATAGAATGAATTCACTCACTCTCAGAAATAACATTCATATGCTACAAAAGATGTAGCATAGGTTTGCCCGTAGTGTACTACTCTACTAATTGAGCTCATTCAGTCTAGGATCAAGTAGGACTTTCATTGGTTGTAATGTATGATGTGGGTCGGGTAGGATACTTTTGGATATAAGAGTGGCTACACCTCCCTAAGCACTTTAATACATATACTTTAATATTCAAGCTCATACTTATGTCAAACCATAACTCCACCTACACATAAATGTATATTAACTCCATATTTCTTTGAGCACAATTACATCAAGAGTCACCACTATCATGGAATACTTTTTATCAATACAACTATTTTTTTTTTCTTTTTCAATTCAAGTGGCTCTTATTTTTTTCAAAACAGTGCACCTTTCTCCTTATTTTATTAGTTCCACTCAAAAGCAAAATCAACCATCCCACACTTTAACTTTTACACGTTTCATAACAATTCAAGTGCTCATGAGAGGTGAAAATATTCAAATAGATGATTAATTCAAACAAATGGGTAAGGCTTTTCATGTGGTTGCCAAAGAAACATCATTACAGGATCAACGTGGTTAACTACGATACAAAATAATTAGGCGGGTAAACTATATATATCTAGCTCAACAAATAAACGCCTATATCACTTCCAAGACTGAACAACGCTACTATTTTGCTTTGCAAACACATGTGGCAAGTTCTAGACATCAAATGCAATGCATAGAATAACACACAAACCTCACGCACACATGGCACATAACTCAGTCAGTATTGGACTCATCAAGACACTTTAGTCAAATCAGTTAAGAAAAATTAATATTATACAATTTAAGGTACTTATACAAGAGTCAAAAACTGAGCCTAAGCGTCACAACCAAAGTACTCACTATTCTCAAGGCATAAAAAAACCAAGAGATATTGCTTCAATTCAATTCACATCACAATGGTTCCTTTCCTAAAATAATAAAACTACCTACACCCGGTTCAAACAAACCCCTTGGAAAAGAACCGCGGCACAAAGAAAAACCAAGGGGGAATTACTACACTACCTATACAAAAAAATCTTTTTTTTCTTTTTCGTTAGACTTAAATCCCTTAAGAAAACTGTCTAGGAGATCCATCATCGGGAAGAATCTATTTTTTTAATACACACACACACATACTTCACAACTACTAAAACAAAAACAAGAAGTTAACATTTTTCTACATCCTACTACTAATTATTTAGAGAGAATTCTCCCACCCCACACATAGAAGAGTGCAGTGTATTCAATGCACAAATAAAGCAAAGCAATAACAAGGGTGGACAAGAAACTCCCTGAAAGACCAAAGGCCGAAGAAATAGCGGCTCATAGGTACTCAGACTTCCCCCAGGCATGATCCTTTGTGTGGCACCCCACACTTAGTTCTCACCATCTAACTCGCTTTTGCACTCTTCCAACGGATTTGCTTCCTATTCTTATAATCCTACAAAACAAAAACAAATAATACAATAATAATAAGTAAAAATAAAAATAAAAGAAAACAATAAAGATGGGTTTCCTCCCAATAAGCGCCTGATTTAACATCGCGGCACGACGCAGGGACTCGCTTACTCATCAGCGAGTACATACTTTGTATTTTCACGATCAATTATTCCTCCCCAATAGTGCTTAACTCTGTGTCCATTCACCAAGAATTTTTGTTCACCATTTAAAGCTAGCAGCTCAATTGCACGATAAGAAGTGACTCTTACCACCTCAAAATGGCATGACCATCTCGATTTTAATTTCCCATGAAATAACTTTAGCCTAGAATTGAACAATAATAATTGTTGATCTGGCTCGAAGTGGCATGGCTTGATATGCTTGTCATGCCATCTTTTAGTCTTCTTTTTATATAGTAGCATTTTCATAAGAGTGCATCCTAAATTTATTCAGGTGCAAGAGTCTTTTCTCGCCCCCGTCTTAAAAGTCCATGTTCAGCTTCTTAATGGCCCTGTACGCTTTGTGTTCAAGTTCAACAGGCAAGTGACATGCCTTCCCATAAATAAGCTTATAAGGAGACTCCCCAATTGGTGTTTTATATGCAATTCTATACGCCCACAAGGCATCATCTAACCTTGCAGCCCAATCCTTCCTATTCACACTCACTGTCTTCTCTAAGATTTGCTTTATTTCTCTGTTTGACACTTCAGTTTGCCCACTTGTTTGAGGATGATATGTTGTAGGAACTCTATGGCGGATTCCATATTTAGCTAGAAGGTTATTCAACAATCGATTGCAAAAATGAGTCCCCTCATCACTAATTAAGGCACGTGGAGTCCCAAACCTCGAGAATATGTTTTTTTCCCACAAACGCAGCTACCACCATGACATCATTTGTTGGAAATGCAATCGCCTCCACCCATTTTGACATGTAGTCAACTGCTAACAAAATGTATTTGTTTCCTCTGGATAATGGGAATGGTCCCATAAAATCTTACCCCTCAAACATAAAAAATCTCAACATCCAGGATATTATTCAAAGGCATCTCGTGCCTCCTTGTGATTGTTCCTATCCTCTGGCACTGGTCCCACTTCTTAACAAATGCATGGGCATCCTTGAATAAAGTTGGCCAAAAGAAACGGGATTGTAATACATTTGCAATTGTTCTATCTCCTCCATGATGGCCCCCATAAGGTGATGCATGACAATCATACAACACTAATTCTACCTCCTTATCTAGAATGCATATCCTCATCAACTGATCAGCACATTGCTTGTACAAATATGGCTCATCCCAATAGTAGAAGTTCACATCATGCAAAAACCTCTTTCTAGCTTTAGATTCAATTTCAGGAGGACGTACCCCACTCGCAAGATAATTCATATAATCCGCATACCATGGGGGAGGGTCTTGGTGATAGAAAAAAGTTGCTCATCAGGAAATATTTCTTTAATTTGGCCACCCTCCTCCACGTGGTCATGATTTTCCATCCTTGATAGATGTTCAACTACTTGGTTCCCTGTCCCCTTTCGATCTCGTATTTCTACATCAAATTCCTGCAACAACAGAACCCAGCACATCAATCTAGCCTTAGATTCTTGTTCTGTAAATAGATACCTGATTGCTGCATGATCGGTACGGACTATGAATTTCATTCCCACCAAATATGCCCGAAATTTCTCAAAGGCCCACACAATAACTAACAACTCATTTTCAGTGGTGGTGTAGTTCAGTTGTGCATCATCAAGAGTCTTACTCGCATAGTAGATGGAATAAAACACCTTGTCTTTCCTCTGGCCTAGCACTGCCCCAATAGCATGGTCACTTGCATCACACATAAGTTCAAATGGTAGGGATCATTCTGGTGCCACAATAATAGGCGCAATCACCAACTTCTTTTTGAGTTCTTCAAATTCCTTCAGGCAGGCTTCATCGAAATTGAACGTTACATCTTTTTCAAGTAACCTGCACAAAGGAGTAGTAATTTTAGAGAAATATTTAATAAAGCACCGATAATATATCGCGTGTCCCAAGAAACTCTGGACACCTTTCACAGAAATAGGTGGAGGTAATTTTTCAACCGCCTCCAGTTTTGTCTTATCAACTTCAATGCCACTCCTAGACACTTTGTGACCCAAAACGATGCCTTCCCGCACCATAAAGTGACACTTCTCCCAATTCAAAACCAGATTTTTTTCTTCACAAAGGGCTAACACCATGCTCAAATTCTTCAAACAATCATCATAAGATGACCCAAAGACTGAAAAATCATCCATAAAAACTTCCACAAATTTTTCCACCATATCGGTGAAAATAGCCATCATGCATCTCTGGAAAGTAGATGGTGCATTATTAAAAGCAAACGGCATATGCTTGAAGGCGAAAGTGTCATAAGGGCAAGTAAACGTGGTTTCTCCTGATCCTCTAGGCAAATGACAATCTGATTTTATCCTGAATAACCATCAAGAAAGCAATAATATTCATGCTCTGCTAATCTGTCCAACATTTGATCAATGAATGGAAGTGAGAAGTGGTCCTTGCGGGTTGCTTTGTTGAGCCTTCTATAATCAATGTAGACTATCCACCCCGTCACAGTGCGAGTAGGAATTAGCTCATTCTTCTCATTCTCAATCACAGTCATCCTCCCCTTTTTGGGCATACATTGAACTGGGCTTACCCAGTTGCTGTCAGAAATAGGAAAGATGATACTTGCATCGAGCAATTTGATTACTTCCTTCTTCACGGCCTCTTTTATAATGGGATTTAACCTCCTTTGTTTCTCAACACTAGGGTGGTATCCATCTTCCAAGAAGATTTTATGCATGCAAAATGATAGATTGATTCCTTTGATGTCTGTAATTGTCCACCCAATAGGCTTTTTATGCTCGCGAAGTACTCTGAGAAATTTTTCTTCTTGTGTGTTAGTCAGGCTAGATGAGATAATCATGGGCAATGTCTCATAGTTCCCCAAATAAGCATAGCGCATATGCGTTGGAAGGGGCTTAAGTTCTAGCCTTGGAGCTTCTCCAATAGATGGCTTATGAGGGGTCAGAGTGATGGGCTTGTCAAGCTCCTCAAATTTTCTGAACCCATGAACATAACTGCAGGACATATCAAGTACTTGCTCAATTTCTCCCATCATTTCATCTTCAATGTCTTTTTCATCCCTAATCAGAGCTCGTTCAAGAGGATCAATAGGGCTCATATAAGGCACTAATGATGTAGCATCACTTTCCACCACAGAAATCATGGATAGCTCTTCATAGTGGGCAGGTAATCTGAGTGCTTTGTATACATTGAATACCTCCACTCGATCACCTAATCTCATCGTCATATTTCCTTTGTAAACATCAATAATAGCTCGGCCCGTGGCTAAGAATGGACGCCCCAAAATAAATGGGACTTCCTGATCAGGCTCGTAGTCTTAGATAATGAAATTAGCATGGAATATGAAAGATCCCACTTGTACTAGCACATCTTCATAACTCCTTCAGGATGAGTAAGGGAGCGATCAGCCAATTGTAATATTACCGTTTTGGTCCATGGCTCACCTAATCCAATTGTCTGAACACGGATAGCGACATCAAATTAATGCTCGCTCCAAGATCACACAAAGCTCGCCCGACTGCATGCTTACCAATCGATATTTGGATAGAGAGACTACCCGGATCCTTTAATTTCTAAGGTAGATTGCTTTGAATTCTTGAGCTACATTCTTCAGTGAGTGACACACTCTCAAATTCAGTCAGCCTCCTTTTATTGGCCACTATTTCCTTGATGTAATTAGCATATTTGGGAACTTCTTGCAAGATGTCTACCAATGGAATGTTAATTTGCACTTGCTTCAAAATATGAAGGAACTTTTTGTACGCGACATTATCCTTCACTTTCTACAACCTTTGAGGGAACGGAGGGGGTGGACTTGCAACCAATGGTTGGGGTTGCTCAGCCTCCGCCTCTTCAACTGGCTTCCCTGATTCCTTTGATTTGTCTGATGTTGGTTCTATAGTGGCTGGCCTCTCATTAAAATTTACCTATTTTCTCTTTTTCGACTGGACTTCTTCTAATTGTCTCCCATTCCTCAAGGACACGACATTAATGGATGCCTTAGGATTAGCTTCAATGTCACTTGGAAGAACTCCAACTGGTCTGGAATTTTGGGCACTGGGAAGTTGTCCCACTTGGCGCTCCAAATTTCTCATTGTTGCGGCTTGGGCTTGCTGATCAGCCGTTAATTTTTGAGTGAGGTCTTGTTGTTCAGCCATCAATTTATTCATCATTTCCTCAAGGTGACTTGTTGGACTTGCTTGTTGTTCACCCTGAGGTGGTCTGTATTGTTGTTGAGGTGCTTGAGGCTAGTATTGATTCTGAGTACCTTGGTTTCCACCCCAAGAGAAGTTTGGGTGGTTCCTCCAGTTGGGATTGTAAGTGTTCCCATATTTATTTGTCTGAACCCTATTTGCATTAACCATAGAGCAGACAAGACTCTAGATTAACTGGACATATGTCGCTCGTGTGACCCTCTCCACAGACTTCACAAAATATTTGAACTTGTTGCATTGGCTGGCTTGTTTCTTGTTAATAACCAAGGTCATCTAATTGACTTCATTGGTCAATATGGAAATCTGCGCTGATAATGCCGAGACGATATCTAACTCAAGAACCCCTACAGACTTTTGCATTGTGTGTCTCCCCATCTCTCATTTCCAATCTGGATTGCTTTTGGAGAATTTGTTCACTAATGCATATATCTCGTCAAAGCTTTTCTCCAACACTTGTCCCCCAGCTGCAGCATCTACCATAATTTTTGTTTCAGGATGGAGCCCTTCTATGAAAGTGTGAGCTAACACTTTGTTCGTCTGATTGTGATGAGGACAATCTCGGAGTAGCCCCTTGAACCTCTCCCAAGCTGATTATAAAGACTCTCTTGCTTTCTGTTTGAAGTCAAATATCTCACTTCTGATCTTTGCAGTTTTCCTGAAGGGAATAACCTTGCTAGAAACGTCCTTGCCAAATCATTCCATGATGTAATAGAATTAGCTGGTTCTGCCTTCAGCCACCGCTTTGCTTCGCCCAAGAGAGAGAATGGAAAAAGTGTGAACCTCACATAGTCTGGACTGACCCTGTTAGTGATATAAGTATCACTAATCTCCATGAAGTTCAGGATATGCTGTTGTGGATCCTCGAGTGGAAGACCCATAAACTGCCCATTTGCATAAAGTAACTGGATCATGCTCTGTTTAAGCTCAAAGTGACCAGTGATTCTGGGATTCACGATGCTCGAGGTGACATTAGCAATGCTGGAATCGCCACCTCCTAAACAGCTATGTGTTGCTCCTCTGCCATGTTCACAAGAAATTAAACGAGTGCCTGAAGATTATTTGTATCCCTTGCTTCCCTCAACCTCCTCTGAAATGTTCTCTCAGGTTCGGGGTCAAAGTCGTTGAGTCTATCCTGGCTTCTGACCCTACGCATTCAATCAAAGTTCCTGAGATTAGAGCAATAATTAATTAATGTTAGACTAGACGAAATAACCAATTAAAGCAAGAAATAGAGAGTAGTCAATATTCAAGTCCCCGGCAACGGCGCCAAAAACTTGTTTCTCCCTAAGCACACGAAGTATACGTGGTCGTACAAGTAATAAAATGATAAGTCAAGTGTCGAGCCCACAGAGACTTGTATCAACTACCCACTAAAAATCACCAAAAATTGTTACTCATTCAAGCCAAAATCAAGTTAAAATGTGATTATACTAAATTATAATTCTAAGTAATAACGAAATTATCACGCAGTAAAATGAATGTTATGTATTCAATAGAGACAGGTATTCCAGGGTTGTGATCGATTCCCCAATCCTATTGTGTTCTAGTTAACTCTCCCTTTCATACAATTCACTCATGGTTGCTTAATCAATAATTGCTCTAATAGCCTTTTCCCGAAGTACTACTTGCCTATTTAAAATATATTAACACCTGTACTCCTATGAAATCAATCTATTAAGAACGCATTAAGATTACGATATTTAATTAGGCACGATGACTAGGTATATTCCTATCCTAACCACAAATCTGCTCCCCCTAAGAGTTAAGATCGCGCTCTCTTTAATTTTTCTCTAATCTATACACGTTTTTCCAAGCATAACATAGATAGTAAATAGAACCTAACTGCTGGCGAGACAATTAAGCAATTAATCACAGAATTGAAAAAATAACCATATATTATTGAATTGAAATCAAGGTTAAGCTAACGTTAAACAACAATATTCATGGCTAAATCACAACACCAGAACTAGGGTGCTTAGCCCCTCATGTTCATAGTAATAATTTTCCAAGTATTTTGCATAAACAAATTACAAAGAAAAGAAAAAGGGAGGAAGAACTTTATGATTTTCTCCTCCAAAAGTTATCTACGTGATGTCCTTCCCTCCGTCGCAGAACTCCTCCAAAGTGGCATTTTTGAGTCTATTTATATGTTTAGGACAAGACCTAAACGTGTAGGTCAAATCCTAGTCAAGTCGGGAAACAAATAAAGTCTTCAAAACGTGGACTGGACCTGGCCTTTGGCTGGCCTCTCCAGGCTAAAGCCCGGTTGAGCTGGCTTTTGCCTGGCCTCTCCTTTTCACTGTTCTCGCGCAAACTTTCCACGTTTAAGTATCCCTTTTGCTCTACTTTCATCTCCAATTCACCTACACATAAAATAGACTCCATTACGTGCAAATAAAGTGTAACTTATCATTAAAGTATGTAAAATGCAAAGCACATAATGTGCTAAACCCTGAAATGTAACCACACATCAATAAAGCAATCTTTCTACCCTCCTGCATCAGAACACACCTAATACTGATCTGTGAGGCATCATAATACATTCTGTAAGAACCAAAACTTGATGGCAGAACTAGAACTGGAGTCGTAGACAAAGCAGTCTTGAGCTTTTGAAAGCTCTCCTCGCACTCATCCGACCACCTGAATGGAGCGCCATTTTGGGTCAATTTGGTCAAGGGCAATGCAATAGATTAGAAACCCTCCACAAATCAACGGTAATATACCGCTAAACAAAGAAAGATCTGAATATCCTTGACTGAGGATGGTCTGGGCCAACCCTGCACTGCCTCTATCTTCTTCGAATCCACCTGAATACCCTCACTGGACACCATGTGCCCCAAGAACGCCACTGAACTGAGCCAAAACTCACACTTGGAGAACTTTGCATAAAGTTTCTCATCCCTCAATCTCTGTAACACAATCCTCAGATGTTGGGCATGCTCCTCCTGGCTACGAGAGTACACCAGGAAGTCATCCATGAATACAATAACGAACGAATTGAGATAAGGCTAAAACACATTGTTCATCAAATGCATGAATGTTGCTGGAGCGTTGGTCAGCCCAAAGAACATCACAGAGAACTCATAATGGCCATATCAGGTCCTGAAAGTTGTCTTAAGAACATTTGAATCCCGAATCTTCAGCTGGTGATACCCTGACCTCAAATCAATCTTGGAGAACACCCTCGCTCCCTGAAGCTAGTTAAATAGATCATCAATACGTGGCAAAGGATATTTGTTCTTGAATGTGACCTTGTTCAACTACATGTAATCAATGAACATCCTCATACTACCATCCTTCTTCTTTACAAATAAAAAAGGTACACCCCAAGGTGACATGCTAGGCCGAATAAACCCCTTATCAAGGAGTAAAGTTGTTCCTTTAGCTCCTTCAACTCCGTTAGTTCATACAATACGGTGGAATAGAAATAGGATGAGTGCCCGGTACCAAATCAATACCAAAGTCAATATCCCTATCAGGTGGCATGCCCTTCAGGCCTGCAGGAAGCACATCCGGAAAAATCAAGCACCACCGGAACAAAATCAATAGCAGGAGCCTCTACACTAACATCCCTCACAAAAGCCAAATAGGATAGACAACCCTTCTCAACCATCCGATGATCCTTCAAGTATGAAATCACTTTACTGGGAACATAGTCTATAGAACCACCCCACTCAACCCTCGGCAACCCCGTCATCGCCAACGTCATAGTCTTAGCATGACAGTCTAGAACAACATAACATGGAGACAACCAATCCATACCTAATATCACATCAAAATCAACCATACTAAGCAGCAAAAGATCCACTCTGGTCTCCAGACTCCCAATAGTCACCACACTATACACGATCCACAATAATAGTATCGCCCACAAAAGACTCACGGGGCATATCCAGAAAATAAGCTAAATACGAGGAAACATATGAATAAGTGGAACCAGGGTCAAGTAATACAGAAGCATCTCTGTGGAAAACTGAGACAATATATGTAAGCACAAAATCTAAAGAAACGGCATCTGGTCTGGCAGGGTGGGCATAGAAACGGGTATGTCCACCCCTTGATCGGCCTCCCCCTCTCAGGCGACCCCTAGCTAACTGTGCTCCACCCCAGGCTGGCTGAGTGGGTGGTGGAGGTACTGGTGCTGATGTCATAGACTGACTCCTCTGCGGAGCTAGACCTCCCACTAGGCGGGGAAACTCTCTCCTCATGTGACCAAACTCCTCACACTCATAGCAACTCCCCGGTGCTGGTACTGGGGACTAAAGGGATCCCCGAGCACCGAGATAACTAGTAGAAGGACCTGACATAAACGAACCTTGACCCGATGGAGCGCGAGACAGACTCTCCACTGGGAGGGCACTGAGAGATGAATGGACCTGATGATAACCGTGTGAACCATGGCCAGATGATGCACCACGGTGAACTGGGTGAGCCGTCTGAGCATGCCTGAAATGACGACCTCTACCGTGTGGAACTGACCCCCAGAAGGAGCACCGCTAAATCCACCCTATCCATGAGGCCTCTTGGCCTCCCTCTCAACCCCCTCCTGACTACGAACCATCTTAATCTAACGAGCAATTTCGACAACCTCATCAAAAGTAGCACCAGACACTCTCTCTCTAGTCATAAGCAATCGCAGCTAGTGAGGCCATCTATAAACCTCCTGATCCTCTGCCTGTCTGTGGGAACCAACCAAATATCATTACGGGCCAATTCTGAGAATCGCATCTCATACTGCGTCACAGACATATCACCCTGATGAAGCTACTTAAACTGTCTACGCAGCTCCTCTCTGCATGACTGAGGCACAAACTTCCCCAGAAAGAGAACGGAGAATTGTTGCCAGGTAAGGGGTGATGCGCCGATCGACCTACGCCTCTCATAAGCCTCCCACGAATTGAATGCATCCCCAGAGAACTGAAAGGTAGTGAACAAGACTCCACTGTTCTCCAAAATACCTGTTGTACGGAGTATCCTCTAACACTTGTCCAAGAAGCGCTTTGCATCATCTCCCTCTACAACACTGAAAGATATAGGCTGGAGTCTCCCAAACCTCCCCAATCTACACTGCTCATCCTTAGGCATAGCAGGAACCACATAGTCCTGAGCAGCTGCAACCGGCTAGGCTAGAGGTGCCCCCGGTGTCAGCACTCCCTGTTCTACCTGCACAGGTGTACGGGCAGCGGGAGTCTGAGTGCCTCTCCTGGCCTGAGAAGTGGCTGATGCCGTCAAAATAGAGACCACCTGAGCAAGGCCGGTGCACACGGTTAGAATCTGAGTTAAGGCCTCTTGAAGGACATGAATCACAATGTGCATAGATGGCGCCTATCGATGGTACTAGGCAAGCTAAATTTTAAAAATACTTCAATATTTCAATAAAAAGGATAATTCAAATTTCGTAACAGAAATTTTCATAAAAATTCGGAGTTGAACTAAAAATAAAATATAGTGCGGAAAGATGGCCCTAAACATCGGGGTGTCGCCAATTCATGAGCATCTAGATATCCAGTCTAATATAGCAGTTCCTAAGTAGCAATACAGAAGGAAAGAAAACATAGAAGGAGAGACAAGGTCTGTGGATGCCGGCAGCTACCTCCTAGTCTCTGATACTCGCTCGCGCACGAACTTAACAACCTCTCGAACCGTGCACACCTGTATCTGCACATGAAGTGCAGGGTGTAGCATGAGTACAACCAACTCAGCAAGTAACAGAAATAAATAAAGAACTGAGAAGCAATGACGAGCTAAACAAAATACAGTTCATTTCATAAACTTCAACAATGAAAGTATACGTGAGTAAATTCCGGCAAATGTATAACAAGTCGGCTGCATATCTACTGAGTTCATGTAAATCAGGTATAAAATTTTCAAAAAGTTCAACAGTAACATGAATCAGCTAAGCATAGCAACAAAAGCAAGACAAATGCAGCCTCTCAGGATCACTGTCCCTTAAGCCCTCAATATCTCAAAGCTTGGCTCTCAGCTCTCAATACACACACACTCAACAGGTACATGCGCTCACTGGGGTTTTACAGACTCCGGAGGGGCTCCTTCAGCTCAAGCGCTATATCGATGCGGTGTGCATACCGATCTAATCTCGTTGCGGCATGCAACCCGATCCATAATACATAAATATAGCCATAAGTCTTGTTGCAGCGTGCAAACCGATCCATATACCTCACATAACTCACAGCTCGACACTCAGGCCCTATCTCAGTCACTAACCTCTCCAGCCTCTCGGGCTCACAGAAGTCATAATATTCAACACAAACATATATAAAAACAAGTATTAACAAGAAATGAGAGGGATAGGATATATAACACACAACTAAGGTTGTGACAGAGTACAAGACAACAATTAGCAGTTAATTCAACAAGAATACAACCGATGTGGGTCCCAGCAGTGATATCATATAGCCTAAGCATGGTTTCTAACATGAAAGGAAGTCAAATTACTAAAAGACGAGGAAGACTTGTAAGCAACATTAGGTTATTTGAATTTACAGTCTCACGGGACGGACCAAGTCGCAATCCCTCACGGTGCACGCTCACATGCCTGTCTCCTAGCATGTGTGTCACCTCCAAATATTTACATCATACAAATTTTCGGAGTTTCATACCCTCAAAACTAGATTTAAGACTGTTACTTACCTCAATTGCGCTTAAATCCTACTCTAAAATGACCTTGCCTCTCTAATCGGTCACCAAATGCCTCGAATATAGCCAAAAGCAGTACGAGATAATCAATATAGGCTAAAGGTATCAATTCTACAAGAAAACTACTAAATTATAACCTAAAATCCGAAATCGGCTCAACCCGACCCCCCGAGCCTACGCCTCCAAACCCGACAAAAGTCACAAAACACGAAATCCATTCACTCACGAGTCTAACCATACCAAATTTATCAAAATCCGACACCTTTCGGTCGTCCAAAACCCCAAAATCCACTCTCCAATTCTCAAGCCCTAAACCCCCAAACTTCACCTCAAAAACTAACCAACTAGGTGTAAAATCAGTGGGGAAACATCATTATTGAAGATAAATGGGAACAAGGAGCTTACCTCAGTAATCCCTTCAAAAAGCTCCTCAAAAATCCCCAAAGTCCGAGCTCAAAGTGATGAAAAATGGTGAAAAATCTCGAAGTCATCTATTTATAGGTTCTGCCCAGCAAAACCGCACCTGCGGTTCCCAGTCCACTTCTACGGACACGTTTTTGCGACCAAAGTTCCGCACCTGTGGAATTCACTTAAGTCCACCAGGCTCGCACCTGCGCTCCAGGTCTCGCACCTGCGGAGTCGCTTTTGCGGCCCATCTTCCGTTTCTGTGAAAATGCCCAAGATCTACTCTTCCGTATCTGCGGCTAAGCCTTGCATCTGCGGGATCGCAGATGCGCTCAATCTCTCGCACTTGCACTTCCAGTCCAGCCGAGCCTTGTCCGCATCTGCGCCCTCATCTACCGCACCTGCAGCATCGCACCTACAACTAACCCCCTCGCATGTGCAATTACATCAGATACATCCTACTTCAGCAACTTCACCAAGTTGAAATCAAGTCCGATAACCACCCGAATTCACCCTGAGGCCTCCGGGACCTCAACCAATTATGCCAACAAGTCATATAACCCCATGCAAACTTAGTCGAACCTTCGAATCGCTCAAATCAACATTGTAACACCAATTACACCTGGATTCAAGCCTAAAGAACTTCTAAACTTCCGAATTCCACAAACGACACCGAAACCTACCAAACCACGTCCGATTAACCTCAAATTTTGCACACAATTCCCAAATGACACCACAAACCTACTTAAATTCCCGGAAATCAATTCCCAACCCGATGTCAAAATTTCCACTGCTTGCCGAAATTTCCAAAATTCTAACTTTCGCCAATTCAAGCCTAATTCTACTACAGACTTTCAAATCACATTTCAGACGCGCTCATAAGCCCAAAATCACCTAACGGGGCTAACGGAACCATAAAAATTCAAATCTGAGGTCGTTTATTCATAAGTCGACATCTAATCGACTTTTCTAACTTAAACTTCCAATTAAGAGACTAAGTGTCTCAATTTACCCAGAAATTACTCTGGAACTGAACTAACCAACCCGATAAGATATATAACAATTCTAAAGCACAGATTATTTGTGTTGTTTTGCATGAATATGATAATTTGAAGTTGAAATTTGATCTTAGGTTGAATTTTATCTATCGATTTCGGAATTTAATTTTGGAACTTAGAATAGTTCTGTTATGATATTTAGAACTTGTCTACAAAATTTGGTATCATTTAGATTTGAATTGATAGGAATCGAACGCTTAGTTGCAATTCTAGAAGTTCATGCATTTTAGGGTTCAATTAGTAGTTCTAGGTGTTATTTTTGTATTTTGATTTGCGACCGAGTTTGTATGATATTTTTAGACTTGTGTGGATGTTTGGTTTGGAGGTCCAAGCGCTCGGATGAGTTTCAGACATGATTCAGAATGGTTTGAACTGAAAATGAAATTATTGGTGTGTTGGTGCCCAGTTGTGCAATTACGAGCACCAACCTCGCAATTGTGAAGGTTACAAGGGGTGTTCAGATGTTTTAAGTGTGAATTCCCCTTTGCATTTGCAAAGTCAGCAGACATGAGGGTTGGGTCGCAAATGTTATAATTTGGTCGCATTTGCGATAGTGGCCATCTTCGTAATTGTGAAGCCTTTGTCGCAGTTGTGACTTTTCTTGAAGTTGTTAGGGTTCGCAAATGCGACCCCTGATTCGTAATAGCGAGGGTTAACAAATCCAAACCCTGTGTCGCAAATACGACATCTGCCGCTAGTCATAAGGGCTGGGAAGTCGGGATTTCACTTCATTTCTCACATTTTAGAACCCTAGACACGGTAAGAGGAGATTTGGAGAGGAGATTTTCACCTACAAACATTGAGTAAGTGATTCTAAATAATTTCCAACTATTTCATGATTATTTCTTGGATTTAACATCAAAATCATGTGAATCAAAGTGAAAATTTGTGAAACTTTATCAAGATTTTGAAAAATGAGAAATCGAGTTTTGATAGTCGATTTGGACTCGAATTTTAAAACTAATCACATATAAGGACTCGCGGGGTTATGGGTAGTCAAAATCTACACTTGGACCCAATTTTTGACCGCTTGGACCTTGGGTTCACTGTTATTGACATTTTGGTTATAAAGATCATAACTTTATGTATTGTAATTGTTTTCCTTGCATTATTCGATTATATTAAATCAATTTTGGTTATACTTGAGCCGTAAGGAGGCAAATTTTTGGGGAAAGGCTATTTTTGAGGGCTGAGTTGGTCTAGTTGAGGTAAGTATCTAGCCTTACTTTGTGTGGGGAACTACCCCTTAGGAATTGCTTTGTTTTTTCTAATTGTGTTGTGTGAAAGCCGTGTATGCAAGGTGGCGAGTGGGCAAATGGGTTATATTTGGTAATTGACTGGTTTAGGCTATTTAGACTCTTTTCTTCCTTGTAATTGAATTGTCTTAACATGTTACATTTTCATTGTAATCCACCCTTTCATGTGCAAATCTACATTTACATGATTTATTGACATTGTTAATACTTGTTCATCTCTTACTTGCTAATTTTCTCTTATATGCTTAGTTGAAGTTATTGCCTTCCTTGTGTTTTGTTACATCTTTAAACTATTGAATTATTTGTAATTGAAGTTGTTATTTCGTGAAATATCTTATTGTTGAGTTATTGGTGTTGTGAGAAATCCGTTATCACATTGAGGTGAAGTTGTTAATTGTTGAGATATTTTTTATCGAGCTATTCACTTTTATTTTTTTATTTTTGAGATTCTTGTACACATTGTGGTTGGGCCATGGACTATTTGTTGTGGAAACATTTTTATTGTTGATTCTTTTGGCAAATTTTGGCATATGGGAACTTGTGTGCAAGTAGTGATTATGTTGTGATATCAATGCGCATGCGGTGGTATAAGGCTTGGGGTTGATACACATGCGGTGAGATAAGGTCTGATTGATACGCGTCTTGCTAGTAGGGGAACTACTTGGAGCCACGCGGTGTGATAAGATGGGCTAAAACGCGGGTAACTATTTCAAAAAAAATAACTTTTCAAACTAAATGTAAGGCTCCTACAGATATAAGGAAATATTGTGATTGAAATTGAGAAATGTGAACACGAGGCGGTACCTCAATTATGATACTTATTTTATACGAGGCGGTGCATCGGTGGTGATTCTTGTCTTATACGAGGCAATACTTCAGTTGTGATTCTTGTTGTGCATCTCATGTTGGAAAATAGTTACTGGCGAAACAGTTCTTGTTGTTTTTGTTCATCTCGTCTTATTGGTTTTTTTTTCTGTATCTGGATAATGAGGTTCTCTTTAATTCATTCCTTTATGTCATCTCTATGCTTACAATTTTGTCATAAGCATGTGTTATTAACTTGTTTCGTATCACTTATTTCTCCACTTTTTATTACTTCTCGTTATTATATTCTGTTCTGTTTATTATGTCATAGTAGGTGTATTGACCAAGTCTCGTCACTACTCTATCGAGGTTATTCTTGATACTTATTAGGTACCATTGTGGTGTACTCATACTATGTTTCTGCACATCTTTTTGTGCAGATCTAGGCACGTCTGCTTGTGTTGGACGTCAGTGTTTGGTTGTAGCTATTATCCGAACACTTCAAGGTATACTTGCTTGGCGTCCACAAGACTCGGAGTCACCTTCCCTTATCTTTTATTTTGTTGTATTTCTTATTTAGACAGTGTTGTAGTAGATATTCCAGATCATTCTGTAGGGCTTATGACTCTATTCCATCAGTTTTGGGAAAGTTGTTGAGATCTTATTTTGGGAGTTTATTTGAGTTATCAGTCTTGCTTTAGTATTTCTATTGATTATTTATGTTAAGTTATTATTAAGTCTTATCTAGTCTTAGAGACTAGGTACCATCACGACGACATCCTAAAGTGAGAAAATGGGGTCGTGACATTTTAAGTGGAACCATAAAAAGGCCGAAAGGTGTATGTATGTATTGCAAGGTCATTGGCCAAAATTACAAACTTATGGAGGTTGTTGAAAATATTTTGAGAAAAAAAAGAAAAAAGAGAAAAATAATACCCCTTCAATTCACTTTGATATGTGCTAGTGATTATGTAGATGTGCTTAAAGTCAATAGGCTATGTTATGTATGATTTCATAGCAATGTGTTGAGTGATCACGAAGAGAATGTGCTTAAAGTTAAAGTGTATTGTATTAAAAATGCTTAGCAGGGTTAGTCACTATTATCCATATGCATCGTACCCGCCCCTTAACCTACATTACAACCCATGAAGACTTAATTGATCATGGACTTTGCGATCTTAAATTAGTAGAGACTTACATTACGGGCAAGCCTATGGTACGAGCTTGGGGGCACATGAGCTTCTTGCGAGAGTGAGTGAATTCTTTCACTATGTGAGTCCTTAAATTATACTTGAATTCATATTTGAGTGTGCAGACTGATTACTCTCTTTGATTTGTTGGTGAGTGAACATGCTTTACAATAGATAGGTAAGGAACTTGTATCTTTAATTGGCACAAGAAGCGAGTCACAAAAAGGAATATATTGAAGTCATCTTTTCAGTCTAGGATGTTACAAAGAGTCACGCAAATATTTTAAATAGTCTTGACATCATTTTAAATGTTGAGTAAAAGTATAAATAGTACATATGCTGGGTTTTAAGCGTTGATATAAACCATTATCATTGATGTGATGCTTAAGTATGTTTTGAAATGTGTTTCTTTCCTATGTGCTTAATTTTGAGTTGCTCGAGGACGAGTAAGAGTATAAGTGTGG
Source organism: Nicotiana paniculata (assembly GCA_005239505.1). Taxonomy (NCBI): domain Eukaryota; kingdom Viridiplantae; phylum Streptophyta; class Magnoliopsida; order Solanales; family Solanaceae; genus Nicotiana; species Nicotiana paniculata. Next base: position 20,149 of record ML338892.1, read on the forward strand.
GGTGGTTATAAAAGGTGAAAGTGCATGTTTTTTAGTATACTTTTATCTTATTTTGTCGTATGAGTTGTGGGAAGTTCCATGATTTTTAAAGTGAAATATGCGCATTACGTGTTTCTAATATGTAGGAACGAGTTTGGATTATAAATGATCAAAAGATGACAATATGACACACAACGAAAAACATGAAAGAATTGGGAGCTCGTCCATTCTCGCGCATGGCACAAAAACATACACAAAAAGGAGACAATTGAGCGCACGAAACAACAAAGTGAAGTGAGGGAACGAATCTCTTCGCGAAATGGAAAAAATTAAAGGCTGAATCTGCATCTATGGGAACGCGACGTGTGATCATAGACGCAGATTCTAGCTTTCCCATCCGAGTTTGGAATGATTAGTTCCACCCTATACAAACCCTAATTGATATAAATACATCCTAAAAAGTAACTTTGGAGGGGAAGAGACACTACTTTAGGGTTAGACAACACCTTTAGAGGCAGGAATACGCTCGGAGTAAGGAGGAAGATTCAACTACGAGTTTTCCCCTTTCTTCTTCATATTTTCTGTTGTTGGTTATGAATTTTAGTATTGTATTTCTACATACTATTAAGAGTAGCTAATTTATTATCTAGGGTCTTGATGGAACCTTTTGCAGGATAAATTCTTGCTATATTTTTATATAATTTAGCCTTTGAATTTCTTTACTTGTTCAACTACGTGCTTATTTAGTTGATTGACTATCCATCAAGCGATTGTGTCTATTTATTATGTATTACCTGGGAAAGAGTTCATATTAGGTGGTTGTCTAACAACATCACTCCTAACTCATGTGAGGAATCAATACGGCGGGTTTAGGAATAACAAAGCCTTTACGTGGTCATAGTTAGCGGTAAGATAGTGCCAGCTAGCATTATTCGAGCGAATATGTCTAGTAAATAGTTGTAGTTTCTTAGAAGAGAATTACGACACATGAAGTGCCCACGATAACTAGAGAATACTTAGGAAAAATTAAAGAAAACGCAGCGGGAAAGAATCCGACAATTGAGGAAATCATAACTCTAGACCTCCTAAATCTTGTCTCCAACCCTTAGTATCCCTAGATGATAATTTTACTACTTTCTAGTATTTGTTAGTTAATTAGTTAGAAATAAAAATCTTAATCTTTATAATTCAGAAAATTATTCAAACTTGTCTTCTTAGTGATAGCGAATAATTGTAGCTAAACCTTAGTTCTCTGTGGGATTCGACTCCAGACTCTTAGAACGAATTGTATTTGCAGCGACCGCTTATCCTTTTTAGAACTAGAGTTGGGAATGATCATTATTTGAATAAATGAGTTGGATTTCCTATTAATATTTTAAAATATAGTCAGATCTCTCTACAATAGAATCCATATATAACAATCATTCACTATAAAAGCTAAGTTTTTCTCAAAATCAATTTTCTAAGTTATATTTTACCTCTATATAACAACCTTTTACCTATAGCAGAAACAACCATATTTATAGCAGAACATTCTTGTCACGACCCATTTTTCCCCCTCTGAAAGACGCCGTGATGGCACCTAGTCGCTACGACTAGGTAAGCCTATTAACATTTAAATAACAGAAATAAAGAAAAATAAAGGAACAACTAAGCTTCAATAATGACTATATAATGGTAAATTGCCACTCGGCATATACAAGTAAACCAACACGTGATTATACACAATACTTCCCGAAACCCGAAATCACGAATCACAAGCTCTAAGAGGAACTATCCGACTGTCTGCTATACATAGAGTCTAAAGAACTAACGGAGGGAAAACAGAATAAAGGATAGATGGGGACTCCGAGGATCTGCGGGTGCATGCAGATATACCTTGAAGTCTCTGGTGGTTGTTGTGGTTGCACTAATAATGAGGCAGATGAGAGGTACCTGGATCTGTACCTGAAGAACATGTGCAGGAAGGGCGTGATTACACCACAATGGACCCAGTAAGTGCCAAGCCTAACCTCGGTCAAGTAGTGACGAGGTCAAGTTAGGGCCATACTGGAACATATATATATAATGAAGTAAAAAAGAGGAGAATATCACAATAATAAAGATTGAAAAGTACAATGAACGAATCATGGAAAACACAGCTTAGATCACAACAGTTCAACAAGGGATCTCCCAGGATACCGTCCCGTAGTCCCAAACGTAAATGTGCAGGGGGGTCTCCTGGAATACCGTCCCGTAGTCCCAAAGTAAATGTGCAGGGGGATCTCCCCGAATACCGTTACGTAGTCCCAAAGTAAATGTACAGGGGGATCTCCCGAAATACCGTTTCGTAGTCCCAAAGTAAATATGCAGCAAACGATAAGATTCAATAATTATTGCACGGAGTCTCACAGTTTATCCTAAGTGTAATCTAAGGAAAGACAAGTAAAACAAAAAAACATGTTGCACGTAGTTCAAGTAAATAATTAAGGCAAATGGTCATGCTTCCTTAGTCTAACATAATGCTACACAAGCTAATAATTTTAAATAAGAGGAAAGACAGATTATCTTTTTAATGAAAATCGGGTTTACCAACTAATAGCCAGTGTACGTACTCTTCACCTCACGTACACGACACACAAATAACAACAAAAGTACCAATCCTACCGGGAGGTTCCCTTACACAAGGCTAGGCAAGCCACTTACCTCGAACCCAGCTCAAATCAATCTGAAATCACGCTCTTTCCATGAGTATCCAACTCCGAGTGGCCCAAATCTAATAAAACCCTATTACATAACATAAATACAACTATAAGAGCTAATCTAGCTAACAAAATCAAAGTTAAGTCAATAAATTAGAAAAACGCCCAAAAAGCCTCATCGGGCCCATGTCTCAAAATCGGATAAAAGTCACAATTTATGAACACCCATTCACACACGAGTTCACTCGTATAAAAATCATCCAAATCCGACGCCTAAATCCCACTCAAATTTCAGATGTTTGGTCGGGGAACTTTTCCCCCAATTTCCCAACTTCCTCACTCAAATTCCTTAATTAGCTGGAGCATACAACAATAGATTAATGAAATATAATGAAAATAGGATTAGGAATTGTTACCGAAAGATTTCCTTTAAAAAAATCTCGAAAAATCGCCTTCCTTCGAGCTCTCAATCGAATTTTGTGATATGAAGTTGCAATCCTCGAATCACCCTTTTATTCCAGCGATTATCGCACCTGCGATGAGGCAACCACATCTGTGGTACCGCACCTGCGAAAAAATCAACATAGGTGCGGACTTCACTTAAGTCCCCAAGACCCGCATCTGCGAATAGGTGGACGCACCTGCGGACAATGGTCCGCTTCTGCGGTCCCAGACCACTCCTGCGGTTCTTCCCCTCGCACCTGCGGGCATCGCAGACGCTGAACACTCCTCGCACCTGTGATCCCAGATCTCCTTCCCATTTCTGCTCTTGTGGTTCCATAGCCTCTTCTACGGCTCCGCACCTGCGGCCCAAAGTGTGCAGGTGCGGTTACATCAGATACAGCAACATTAGAAATCTCACCTAAGTCCTTTTCAACTCGTTAAGCACCCGAAACTCACCCGAGGCTCCCGGGACCTCAACCAAACATACCAACCAACCCTAAAACACCATGTGAACTTAGTCGAGCCTTCAAACCACATATAACAACATCAAAAATATGAATTACACATGGATTCAAGCCTAATGAAATTTGAAATTTCTAAATCTTACAAACGATGTTAAATCATAACAAATCTCGTCCGAATGACCTCAGATTTAACACACAAGTCAAAAATGACAATACGAACCTATTCCCACTTCTGAAATTCCATTCCGGGCCCGATATCAAAATTTCCACTACCGACCAAACTCGCCAAAATTCCAACTTTTGTCAATTCAAGCCTAAATCTACTATGGACCTCCAAATCACATTCATGATGTGCTCCTAAGTCAAAAATCACCTAACGGATCTAACAGAACCAAAAAAATTTGAATCTGATGTCGTTACACACAAGTCGACATCTGGTTGACCTTTCCAACTTAAGCTCTCAAATAAGAGACTAAGTGTCTCAATTCATTTCAAAAACCAACACGAACCCTCTCGGAAACACAAAATAGCAGAATTAGATACATGGAAAGAAGTTAATAATGGATCGGGGCTCCAACTCTCAACACGAACGTCCTGGTCCTTACATCCTCCCCCTCTTAAAATAATCGTTCGTCCTCGAAAGAGTATAAAAACATACCTGAAGCTGAGAAAAGATGAGGATAACGGCTGCGCATATCCCACTCGATCTCCCAAGTTGCCTCCTCGACCGGCTGATCCCTCCACTGAACCTTCACTGAGACGGATCACCGTGATACTTCCGGAGCATAGAAACATGGAATACCGGATGAACTCTTGCTAGGCTGGGGGTAGGGAAATCTCATAAGCAACCTTCCTAACACGCCGCAATATCTCAAAAGGGCCAATGTACCTCAGGCTCAGATTTCCCTTCTTCCCGAACCTCATGACGCCCTTCATAGGCGATACCTGAAGCAAGACCCGCTCTCCAACCATAAATGCTAAAGTGCGAACCTTCCGGTCTGCATAACTGTTCTGTCTGTACTGAGCTGTGCGAAGTCTAACCTGAATCACCTTCACCTTATCCAGGGCATCCTGAACCAAGGTTGTACCCAACAGTCAGGCCTCACCCGGCTCAAACCAACCACTGGGGACCGACACCACCTACCATATAGAGCCTCATACGGTGCAATCTGAATGTTGGACTGATAGATGTTGTTGTAGGAAAATTCCACAAGTGGGAAGAGCTGGTCCCATGACCCTCCAAAATCCATCACACAAGCACAGAGCATATCCTCAAGAATCTAAATCGTGCGCTCGGACTGCCCGTCCGTCTGAGGGTGAAAGGTTGTGCTCAGCTCCACCCTAGTACCCAACTCCTGATGTACGGCTCTCCAGAACCGTGATGTATAATATGTACCTCTATTTGAAATGATGGAAGATGGGACACCATGAAGGCGGACAATCTCTCTGATGTAAATCTCAGCCAACCTCTTTGAAGAGTAAGTAGTCATCACTGGGATGAAGTGAGCTGACTTGGTCAGCCGATCCACAATCACCCAAATAGCATCGAACTTCCTCGAAGTCCGTGGGAGTCCAACTACAAAATCCATGGTGATCCGCTCCCACTTCCACTCTGGGATCTCCAACCTCTGAAGCAAGCCACCCGGTCTTTGATGCTCATACTTAACATGCTCAATGTTGAGACACTTGGCCACAAACCCAACTATATCCTTCTTCATCCTCCTCCACCAATAGTGATGTCTCAAATCCTGGTACATCTTCGCGTCACCCGGATGGATGGAATACCGCGAGCTTTGGGCCTCCTCAAGAATCAACTCCCGAAGCCCATCCACATTGGGCACACATATAAGGCCTTGCATCCTCATCACACCATCATCACCAATAGTCACATCTCTAGCATCACCTCACCGAACCTTGTCCTGAAGGACTAGAAGATGGGGATCATCATACTGACGCTCCTTGATATGGTCATAAAGAGAAGATCGAGAGACCACTCAAGACAATACTCGGCTTGGCTTCGAAATATCCAGTCTTACAAAATGGCTGGCTAAAGCCTGAACGTCCAATGCTAAGGGTCTCTCTGCTGCTGGAAGGTATGCCAAACTCTCCACCCGGTGACTCAACGCGTCGGCTACTACATTGGCCTTCCCCGGGTGGTATAATATAGTGATGTCATAATCCTTAACTAGCTCCAACCACCTCCGCTGATGCAAATTAAGATCCTTCAGCTTGAACAGGTGCTGCAAACTCCGGTGATCAAAGTAGATCTCACAAGGAACACCATACAAATAATGGCGCAAGATCTTCAAGGCGTGAACAATAGCTGCTAACTCAAGATAATGGACAGGATAATTCTTCTCATGCACCTTCAACTTTCTGGATGCGTAGGAAATCACCCTACCGTCCTGCATCAACACCGCTCCAAGACCAATCCTTGAGGCATCACAATAGACAGTGTAGACCCCGAACCTGTAGGCAATACCAATACTAGGGTTGTAGTCAAAGTTGTCTTGAGCTTCTGAAAGCTCTCCTCACACTCCTTTGTCCACCTGAACGGAGCGCCCTCCTGGGTCATCCTGGTCATAGGTGCTGCAATAGATGAAAACCTCTCTACAAAGTGACGGTAATATCCCGCCAAACTAAGGAAACTTCGGATGTCCGTAGCTGATGATGGTCTAGGCCAACTCTGCACTGCCTCCACCTTCTTTGGATATACCTTGATCCCATAACTGGATACTAAGTGGCCCAAGAATGCCACTGAGTCAAGCTAGAGAACTCACGCTAAGAAAATTTTGCATACAACCTCTTCTCCCTCAAAGTTTTAAGCACAGTCCGCAAGTGTTGCTCATGATCTTCTCGAGTCCGGGAATACCCTAGAATTTCGTCAATAAACACAATGACAAAGGAGTCAAGATAAGGCGGGAACACACTGTGCATCAAATGAATAAAGGATGTTGGGGCATTGGTCAGCCCAAAAGACATGACAAGAAACTGATAGTGACCATATCGGGTCCTGAAGGTAGTCTTCGGGATATCCGGCTCCCGAATATTCAACTGATGATAGCCAGAACGCAATTCAATCTTGGAAAGCACCTTGGCACCCTGGACTGGTCAAATAATTATCAATGCGAGGCAATGGATACTTTTTCTTCACTATAACCTTGTTTAGCTAGCGATAATCAATACACATACGTATAAAACCATCATTTTTCTTCACAAACAAGACCGGAGAACCCCAAGGTGACACACTAGGACTAATGAAGCCCTTATGAAGAAATCCTTGCAACTGCTCCTTCAAATCCTTCAACCGAGGAGGAGCCGTATGGTAAGGAGTAATAGAGATGGGCTGAGTGCCCGGCAAAAAATCAATGCCAAAATCAATATCTCTGTTGGGCGGCATGCCCGGAAGATCCGCTATGGAAATACATCAGGGAAATCCCTCACTACTGGAACTGATTCAACTGTAGGGGTATCAGTAGTGACATCTCTCACATAGGCCAAATACGCATCACACCCCCTTCTCAATCATTCGCTGAGCCTTAAGAAACAAAATGACCCCGTGGGGAGTATACTCTAAGGTACTTCTCCACTCTAATCGTGGTAAGCATAGCTAGCCAGCGTCACGGTCTTAGCGTGACAATCAAGAATAGAATAATGGAGCGACAACCAGTCCATGCCTAAGATAGCATCAAAATCTACCATGATGAGCAATAATAAGTTGGATCTAGTCTCAAAACCACTAAGAGCAATCAAACACGACCAATATACGCGGTCCACAATAAGAGAATCTCCCACATGAGTAGATACATAAACAAAGGAACTCAAAGAATCCCGAGATACCCCCAAATGTGGAGAAGATTAAGAAGACACGTATGAATACGTAGAGCCTGGGTTTAAAATAATATTGATGCATCTCTATGACAGACTAAAACAATACCTGTGATGATATAATCAGAAGCAACTGCCTCTGAACGAGCTGGAAGGGCATAATACCTAACTTAGCCTCCCCCTCTAGGACGACCTCGACCCCCCGACCTCCACCTCGAGCTGCTTGAGTAGGTGGGGCGAAAGAATGGATGGAGGACCCGGTGGATCACGTGGTGGCTGAGAAGTCTGTGGAGGTTCACCCCTCCTAAGTCGGGGGCAATGCCTCACCATATGATGAGTATCACCAAATTCAAAACAACCCCTCAGAGGACGCGACGGTTGTGACTGACTCGAGCCAGGTCTGCTGAACTGGCCGCTAATAGCACCCCAAGAAGGAGGCACACTGGATACTGACGGTGTATAATAAGACTCATGAGGTCTAGGAGGAGCTGGAACACCGCTGGCTACTGGAAGATCTGAATGAACATGACGACTCAAAAAACCCCTACCATGGCGTGCTACTTGTGCACGAGCTCCTGAATAATGACCAGTCTCTCGATACCTCTTGGCCTCTCTCTCCTCTATATCCCGAGAAAGCATGCCCTCCACTCTCCTAGCAATGCTCACGACATGTTGATAAGAGATGTCCATCTCTAACTCCCTACACACACTGGTCCGAATATTGGGATGGAGTCCCTCAATGAAGCGACGAACCATCTCTCTAACTGTAGCAACCAAAGCTGGTGCATGCCAGGCCAATTCACTGAAATGGACTGCATACTTCGACATAGTCATAAAATCTTGGTGCAGCTGCTCAAACTATTCACTCCAAGCATCCCTGAGGCTCTGAGGGACATACTTATGCAAAAACATATCTGAGAAATGATTCCAAGTGAGTGAGGCTTCCTCATCCGGACTACTCAGCTCATAGGCACGCCACCACTCATATGCCGCTCCCCTCAGCTGGAAAGCGGTGAAAGAAACCTCACTCGTCTCCGCTATGACCATAGTACGGAGGATACGATGACACTCCTCAAAAAACCCTGAGCATCCTCTAAAGCTAATCCGCTGAAAGTGGGTGGGTGGTACTTCTTGTACCTCTGAAGTCTAAGTTGCTCTTCCTCAGAAGTAGCTACCCTAGTCTCATGCTGAACCCGAGCCACTGGGGGCATAAGAATAAACTCTGGGGCCTGATCAACCTGGACCCTCCGCTCAGGAGTACGGGCAGCGAGAGCATGTGCCCCTCCCCCGTCCTGAGATGTAGCGGGAGCTATCGGAATCAGTCTAGCCTGAGCTAAAGTGCCGAACATGCTCATGAACTGAGCTAAGGTCTCCTGGATGGCTGGAGCAGCAATAGGAACCTCCAGTGCCCACTCTCCAGCTGGAGCTGTTGGGGGCTCCTCTGTCAAAGCTCGCACAGGTTCCCTGGCTGCACCGTGTGGTCTCCCTCTACCCTGACCCCAGCCTCTGGGGGCTCTGGCAGGGGTCTCGGGTGCCTGATCGTCGGATCTCCCAGTATGGGTCCTCACCATCTATGATAAAGAATAGAATAGAATAGAAAAATTTAGAATTTTGATGTCAATAACTCGCACGAAGGGCAAATCAAAGAAGTATGATTGTTCTTAACAGTTCTATAGTCTCTCGAAGATAAGTACAGACGTCTCCGTACCGATCCGCGAGACTCTAATAAATTGGCTTGTGACTCACAACTCCTATGAACCTAGAGCTCTGTTACCAACTTGTCAGGAACCATTTTTCACCCTCCGAAAGACGTCGTGACGACGCCTAGTCGCTAGGACTAGGTAAGCCTTTTAACATTGAAACAATAGAAATAAAGAAAAATAAAGGAATAACTAAGCTTCAATAATGATTATATAATGGTAAACTGCCGCTTGGCATATACAAGTAAACCAGTACGAGATTATACACAATACTTCCCAAAACCCGGAATCACGAATCAAAAGCTCTAAGAGGAACTATCTGACTGTCTGCTATACATAGATTCTAAATAACTAAAGGAGGGAAAACAGAATAAAGGATATAGGGCGACCCCGAGGATTTGCGGGCACATGCAGATATACCTTGAAGTCTCTGGTGGTTGTTGCGGCTGCACTATTAATGAAGCAGATGAGAGGTACCTGGATCTGCACACGAAAAACATGTGTAGGAAGGGCGTGAGTACACCATAATGGTACCCAGAAAGTGCCAAGCCTAACCTCGGTCAAGTAGTGACACGGTCAGGTCAGGCCAGGGCCCTACTGGAATATATATATATATATATATATATATATATATATATATATATATATAT
>ML338893.1:0-10802 GCA_005239505.1 Nicotiana paniculata
ATCTTCCTTGGGATCAAGAGATAAAGGCCACCCTTCTCCTTACCAATCCCCTTCACCCTCCCATTGTACAGGTCCTGAAATACACAGAATGTTGGAAAAAAGTTGACTGAGCATTGTAGTTCCCTTGTTAACTTTGAAACTGACAACAAGTTATACTTAAACTCAGGCACACATAGCACATCATGGATTGTATCATCTTCTGTAAGATTGCAACTACCTTGATATGTAACTGAACAGACTCACCATTTGGGAGATGCACATTGCCTCTCTTATGTTTAGGCAAATCAATCACATTATGCAGCATATTGTGATTTGAAGTCATATGGTTAGTTGCTCCAGTATCTATAATCCAAGGATCCTGGCAATTTTCAAAAAATTGTGAAACATCTTTACCTGCCATGTTAGCCTTGCAGCAATCTTCTGAATTCTCCTTGTTCAGTAGCCTCATTATCTGGCCATACTGCTCCTCAGTGAAGAAGTTGGAGAGATTAGCCATTCCTTGATGTCCTTCACCCTTAGCCCTGTGCTTAACACTCTCCTGTTCATGAATATCATCCTTTACAATTGCGTTTACCTGTCTATATTGTTGATTTCTTTTTCCTTTGAAACCAGATGGATATCCATGAAGTTTGTAACAGGTATCTTTGGTGTGACCCTTCTGACGACAATATTCACAGTATAGATTACCAAACCTCTTAAATTTTGCTAGATTGTCCCTGGTACTTATGAATGTTGTGGAATCACTTACATCACTTCCCAATTTGACTTGCGAATTAGAGAAGCAGACTTTTCTCTGATTTTCTTCATTGATCAACATTGCGAATGCACGACTAACTGAAGGTGATGGGGATTGCAATAAGATCTGGCTTCTAATGACACTATATGACTCATTTAGTCCCATTAGAAATTGAAATAGTCTTTGTTGATCTAGGTGTTCTATAAAATCCTTTGTTCCAACAGTAACAGGTAAGGATGGAATTAAGGATCCATACTCATCCCATAGAGATTTCAATCTAGAATGATAAACAGAAATACTTGAAGTACCTTGAGAAATCGTGGTTATTTCTCGTTGAAGATTGTAGACTCTAGATCCGTTAACTTTGTTGAAGCGATCCTCCAGATCTGCCCAAACTTCATGAGCATTATCAGCATAAACAATACCAGTAAGCAATTCTGGCGAAACAGTGTTCATTATCCATGTTAGAACTATTGCATTAACTCGTTCCCAGTCCTCTCCCAAATCCTCAGTGAATTGACATTTTGTACAAGTTCCGTCAATGAAACCTAGCTTCCTCTTTGCTCGAAGTGCAATCATCATCGCTTTGCTCCAAACTGGATAATTCTCAGTTCCTTTGAGCTGAATCGAGATGATCACATTACTAGGACTATCTGATGATTGTAAAAACAGAGGATGCCTGGGATTGTCAATATCCAGTGTCGCCATTGTTGAGTTGCAAAGCTTCTGAAAAAAAAAATTCCTTCAATTCAAAACCAGAAAACTTATCTCTTCAATCTTCGCAAAAATGTGAATCGAATTGAGTTCCAATCGATCTACTCAAGCTCTGATACCATGTTGAATTATGCCACTGCATGTTGAGTTATGCCATTGACGCGCGATTAGGAAATATCGAAGAAGATGAAGAAGAAGAGAGGAGAATCTATTTTGAGAAGAAGAGCTTTCAGCTGTATTGCATTTTTTACAACTAAACAACTATTACAATCCCATTCTATATATATACTACACTTCTTAGCTAGTTAACTTAACACTTAAGCTACTAATCTTGCTTAACTAACTAACTAACTAACCGAGTGTTGCTAATGTGCACCACTGTCAACCTACACCTTCATCACCCACTAAGCTATGATGCACACAATTGTCAATTGCTGTTATAGTGTCTATTTCAACAGACTCCGTGGGGAAAGAAGGGAAGGGAAAAAAGATTAATGAGAAAGGAGAAAGAAGAAAATACCAGTTCAGCATCAACTAATTAACACACTAATTAATTAAAAAAAGAAAAAGACGAAAGAGCTTGGACGGTATTTTATGCATTTAATAATTTGCTAAAGTTGTTTTAATTCTCAAGCAATCCAAAATAAACGAGATTAACTGCACGACTTTGGTCTAGTGATAAGAGTGTCACACTTAATGGGTGAGTTATACGCGCAACAGAATTGGCTAGGTGGCACAATCGTGAAAACGCCTGTTTCTTCCATATTTTGGACCATAGCTGCATGAAATAATATGTTACAGCTAAAATACGGAAGAATTGACGATTAATCAATAATTCAAAGTGTTTTTTCGCGTATTCTTAATAAACCAACGTTTATATATAAATTTTCGAACATTACCGCAAATAAAAGTTCATGGAAAAGGATTGAAGGCGGGATGAATCCATTATTATCTATCAAGTTTCGAGTTGTGCATCACTAACCCTCGAAAATTTCTCGATAGAAATTAATGAGTCAAAACAGGCATTGAACCACACAGTTATGTTTGTTTAATGCAAATAGTTACTTATAATACTCATCATTAAGCTCAATTTAATATTACCAAGTATTAATAAAAGAATAGTGAAGATGATGGAATAAAATAGAATATATAGAACAAAATGTTGATAGGAAAAACAATTAATTGGGGGGAAAAAATATGATCTGGTCCAATGGGGTGGTTGAATTAAGACATTTGTAAGACCAGATTCAAATGTTTTTTTTTTTTTTAAAGATTGGATGGTATGAGAAAATAATATATTATGTTTGTTTAGTGTGATTATGTTATTAGCTATAAAAAATATTATCTTATCACCATATGGTACGGGAGTTAGTGTGCATATATATACAGGATTACTTCACTTGTCTGCTTTTTAAGCAAATACGTGGTAATTCCAAATCAATTGAGATTGACAATATATATTTTTAAATTCTTACTGACAGCGTCTCTTTCTTTTCTTTTTTTTTTCCTAGAACGATGGAATTTTATTGAACAGAAATTAAAGAGAGTTATTACAGCATGAACCAGATCTTATCAATGCAGTCCCTAAAAAGTCTTTGCAGACATTTAAAAAAGCAAATAGGTAAACGTGCATGACCGGTGAATGATCCATGGCGGCCGAGGAACTTGCAATCATGTAGTAAATTTGTGTAAGCAACACTATTCATAGAAGGTTGTTAATACCTGAGAATCTGTTTCCACTATTATTAACGGTGTTTCTATGGTAAGAAATCGTCATAAATTTGCTTGTTTTATTCTGATTACTGCAATTCTTATCTTTATTCTGGTTTAGAAACGGTAATTTGAGTAAGCTCACACATGCATAGTTTTTTTAATCAAATACTAAATAATTTTTTTTCGAATTACAAAAAATGGGAAAACTACTCAAAACTAGTCTTTTTTCTTAAACATGCATTTTGAGTTTTTAATTCCCAAATAGGAAGAAAAAAAAAAGAAAAGAAAAAAAGAACAACCGAGTAAGACGTTAAATAACTCCAAGGTGGGCCGGGCTGCTCTTTGTAGTTTTCAAGCCCACAAATTTTGGGACTTGACTCTTACGAAGGGGCTTTTTGTACCTGTATCTGCTTTTTGTGCCACGTTTTAACTTATACCCGTTTTGTAAAAAAATTGAATCTGTACCTGTTTTTGCGCATAACTTCAGCATGCGGGGCTGAAGTAGCAAAGACAATCACGCAAAATTTCAGCTTTCTAGTAGACGGCTTGCGAACTTAAGATCTAGAGCTGAAGTTGTTGTCTTGTAACTAGGGAACTTCAGCTCTAAAGCTGAAGTTTGTAACTGGAAAACTTTGTCTTTGTAACTGGGGAACTTCAGCCTGTATGCTGAAGTTTTGTCTTTATNTTTAAATGGGGGCGACCAAATAGGGCACCCCGCGCAATTTTTACGAAGAAATGACACCAGGTAGTCATTCTAAAGGATTGTTATTTAAGAATTAGCCAATGCATCTTTAGTTTTAGATTTTTGGGACAAAAATATTCTGAAGTAAAAATTTTTAATTTAAAATTTTAAGACAAAATAAGTACTGACTAATCTCTAAATAATATCCCTGAAAATGGCTATCTGTACACTTGCCCACTTTCCATACATCAGTATATGATCAAGAACTAGGGTGTTGGAAGAGTCCATTTGGAACATCAACTTGTCCTTGTAAACCCGTAGAGTTGAGAATTTCCTAACCCATAGATATGAAAACAAATTCTCAAAGTTAGGAGCTCTGACGTTTATGCAACTAATTGCCTGTTGAGCGAAATTTTGGACAAAAAGTATTTTTTTTTTTAGTTAAAAGTATCTTTTTATAAATTTGAGGTGTTTGACCAAGCTTTTGGAAAGGAAAAAAGTGCTTTTGAAGAGAAGCAGAAGCAGTTTTGGAGAAGCAGAAAAAAATAGTTTATCTCCAACAAGACTTTTTTGAAAAGCATTTTTGAGAAAAAATATCCTTAGTAGTAGTTTTTAAAAGCTTGGCCAAACACTAAATGCTGCTCAGAAGTGCTTTTCAAATTAATTAACCACACACAAACTGCTTCTCACCAGTATTTTCTTTTGAGAAAAAGCACTTCTCAAAATAAGTTGATTTTTGCAGCTTGGCTAAACATGCTTATAAGACAGATCAGAAGTTTCCTGCTCTGGCAGCCGGACAGGGAAAGGAATATAATGTGGCTACAGAATGACAAAGTAGTACTCCATCTGTTCCAATTTATGTGAACATGTTTGACTAGTCACGAAGTTTAAGAAAAAAATGAAGTTTTATGGAATTTATGGTCATAAACAAGTCAAAAAGGGGTCCAGCGTGGTTATAAAAGCTTCTCATTAAAAATAAAATTGGAAGTTTAAGCTATATTGTTTCCAAATTTAAAAAGAAGTTATTCTTTTTCGAACGGACCAAAAAGAAAATAGGTTTACGTAAACCGGAACAGAAAAAGTATTTATGTTTTCAAAAGCTACCTTCACTTTCTTGCTGTAACAGTAAAAGAAAAAAGGTTCATTTATGTTATAAGCTACTCCCCCAATTTCAATTTAGATGACACACTTTTCTTATTAGTCCATTTTAAAAAGAATGACATATTTTTTGTATTTGGAAACAATTTAACTTACAATTTTTCATTACCCATTTTATCTTTAATGAGAAGCTTTTATAGTCACACTAATATCATGACCCCACAAAGTTTTTACCTCTTAAACTTTACTTAATTATAATATTTCAAATATCTTCTTTTTTTTCTTAAACTTTGTGTCAAGTTAAACTAATTGTGTGTTTAAGTGAAATAAGAAATATTTTTGACTAATTGTGTCCAACGATTTCAAAATTCCACACGGTATTATTAACTAATTAAAACATTCCACGCATCTTATGTTTTATAACTGTATAGATATTAGATTCCTTGGTAAAATTGCACTAAAAATTTAGTGTGATACATAAATGATACGTAGTGTGATACATATATATATTTTTTTTCAAGTTCATCTTTTACTTCAAATTTTCTATTCAAACGGCCACCTCAAAACTCCATCAAATCATCACAAAACTGAGAGTCAAGCTCTTTAATACTGTTACGCAGCGCCTTCATGAGATTCTTTAGAAGGGCGACGTAAGGCTAAGCAACCGATGTCAGGGTGGTTGCTGTCCGCCGAATGAGGTCCCCTCCGCACGCTAGACGAAATTGTCAGTGCCGTGCAGGAAAACCAATGCTAACAATTGAGAGAACAGTAATGAGAATTTTATAAAAGCTTGATTGCCTTAATGAAAGTTATTACAAAAGAAGGCAACCCGGTGTCGAGGGGGAGAGACACCAGTACAGAGAATTGCTTGCTAGAAAGTTTTTGATTGCTTGATCCTCCTTCCTCAATGACATGCGCGAGGAAGTCGATCTATTTTTGGGCAAAGCTATGTACCCAATCTATTATAATAACACTCACTCAAAAGAAAACAAAATTTTGACTTTTTGGCTATGAATAGCTAATTGGGTAATATTGATAATATTTGGCTAATATTAATAATATTTTATGAATTGACTAATTTTTATAATAAACTAAAATTTAAAACTTATACAGTTGAAATAATGGCTCCGCTTATGCATGGATCCACCTGTTTGCAAAAAACAATTCTCTGCTATGTGTATTACTGATGGTGCAATCTTCAACATTAATATTGACCAAGTCTCCGTGGTGAAATTAATTAGGATGTTAGTGATATAACTCGTGAAGAGGAGCTTTGGCATGAGGTCAGGGTTCGAGCCGTGGAAATAACTCTTGCCAAAATGCAGGATAAGGCTGCGTCCGATAGACCTTTATGGTCCGGCCCTTTCCTTAACCCCGCACATAGCGAAAGCATAGTACATCGTGCTGCTCTTTTCGCCAGTGATATAACTCATGAGTTCAAACTAAATAACTATATATATATACAGGGATGATGATAATTGATTTTGTATACATCAGAACAACAGCCTTTTTCAACTTCATCATCTTCGAGGCAGCTCAACCTTTCTGGTTCTTCGTTTAATAGTAAAATCTCAACAGAAATCTCATACCTATCGAATTTGGTTTCACTTCTTGATCAGAAAACATTTGAAACACTGCTTCAGAACTTGATAAATCTGGAGGTAGTTTCTCTCTCTAGTGTCAACATCCAAGCCCGCACGGTTATTTTCAAAAGGTGTCACGCTATTAAGAGATTTATATGTAGACTCCCAATTTTTTCAACTATCAAAGTGAGACTTTGTTCGCGCACGCAACACCAATTTGCTAAGTGTTTTTACATAAAGCTTTTTACGATGTAATTTCTCTGGTTCCATCCTTGATTCTCTTGTGGTCTGGCCCTGCCATATTCATTCAACTATCTCTAAATTGATGCAGCTCACAAGTTTAGATCTTTTATCTAACTCCCTTAGTGGTGATTCCCAATGCTTTCTCTAACTTTCAAAAGCTTGTTAAATTGGATCTTTCTAAAAACATGTCCATTTCCCTCTTCTATTTTAAGCTTGGGGAGTCTTCAAAGCTTAGACTTGTCGAGTAATTCCCTATCTGGTCCATTCATGCTTCAAAAGCTAGCTTATATGTATTTGTCTTGCAACGCATTGAATGACACAACACCATCTAGGGTTTTTAACATCCCGTCCTATGAACATTTCAAGCTCGATCATAATCGATTCAGAGTAGACTAGATGTTGCTGATAAGATGAAGACGACCCCAACAGTAAAGGTATTGGATTTAAGTCATAATAATCAACTCAACGGTCCTGTTCTTCGATCACTTGAAAATCTCGTAAACCTATTCAATCTTGACCTCTCATCAAATAACATCACTGACAATGTAGGAATAGACAAAGACTTGATTATTTAGATCTTTCCTATAATCCGCTATCATTGAAGAGTAGCAAAATCGCTTTCCCAAGTCTAATTAAGAGTTTTGCTCTTGTGAACTGAAGGATTTCCCATACTTGTTGAGAAATTTAAGGAAACTTCAGATCTTGGATCTTTCTAACAATAAGATTCCTAACTGCATGCAAAAGTATTTGACAACTTCAAATCAATGACAAAATTAGATGGATCAGACAAAGGCGAGATCAAATATATGTTGGCCTATATGACATAATGTATGAGGATTCAGTGAGGTTGGTGATAAAAGGCCAGGATATTGAGATAGAAAGAATCACTACAATAATGATCACTGCCATTGATCTCTCAAGCAACCATTTTGATGGTGTAATTCCGAAAACACTAAAGGATCTTGGCTCACTTTGGCTACTCAATTTATCCCATAACAATCTCAGAGGTGATATTCCAAAGGAACTGGAGCAATTGAATATGCTTGAAGTGTTATATCTCTCTTGGAATCGACTCACAGGAAATATCCCAAGGGAATTGACAAGACTTAACTTTCTGGCAGTCTTAAACCTCTCTCAGAATCGTCTTGTTGGATCGATTCTTCAAGGTCTATAATTTGACGCATTTTCAAATGACTCGTACGTTGGCAACCTTGATTTATGCAGTCCTCCTTTATCAAAGCAATGTGGAACGAGTAATCCATCGCATGTTCCTCAACCATTTGAGTCCGAAGAAGAAGAAGAGTACGAGTCATAGTTTGCTAGTGGATTTACGTGGGAAGCAGTAGTCATAGGCTACAGTTGTGGACTTGTTGTTGGAACTGTTGTGTGCAGCTTCATGTTTAATGTTGGTAAGCCTAAATGGTTTGTGGAGTTTTTCGAAGGAATCATTCCCGACAAGAAGAGAAGGTCAAAGAAGAGAGCTCAGAGACGACAAACTTAATTGGAAAAATCCCATCAATATTAGTATGCTTAAGTCTGTGTTCTAAAATTTGTTGTCTAAGTGAACTTTTCTGTTTATGTTTTTCTCTTTTTAATTTTCTGTTTGTTGTTTGTATATGTTTGATAGCAACCTACTTGTATGTGTTACTTCAGCATTGGTGTTTGTTCAAGTTAAGTTACTCTGATTCAGTGTGAAAAAGGTAAAAACTGAAGAATAGATAGAGAGGAAAAAGCACTAATAAATATGTAATAACATCATGTTACTTCTCCGTTGTTTCTTGTCTGCAATATAGTTAGTTATTGGTTCTGAATTGTTTTTGACAGGAAGATCAAGTAGTAGCTGCAATAGTTTTGTAGCAGAACTTCTTACTAGAATTTTGTAGCTGCAATTGTGATCAAGTTTATACAGCAGAACCAATCTAACATAGCAAAGACAACGGCAATTGCCACAACAGGAACTCCATCTGTTCCATTTTAGTAATGTTGGGTGTGCGAACAGAGTCCTACATTGGTAACTGAAAAGATCGGGAGCCTACATATAACGTGTAGGAAACTCTTAATGGTATGAGGCCTTTTGAAGAAAATCGTGTGGGCTTGGCCCAAAGCGGACAATATCGCATTGTGTTAAGAGTATCTTTGGGCTGGTTTAGCCTAACAACTGATATTAAAGCCCAAGTTCAGTGAGACGAGTATGGCGATGAAACAGTGATGGTGCAAGGCTCGGTTTGGAGACGCGCACACAAAAAGAAGCTACTTGCAGGCTTCCGTTGCCATAAACGCTCTAACAATGTGGGTGTCACACATTGAATCACGGAAATTGACTCGTGGATCGTGGCAGTAGATCACATGAAACTTTGTGTGAGACCTTTTAGGGAAAATCGTGCGGTATTGACTATTAAGAGTATTTTTCAACTGGTTTAGCCCAACAAGAAAATATATTTTCTTGCATTGGCATTTGCAGAATCAAGGAAATCCTATTGTAGAAGCATGTAGCCCCGTTGCACAAAGCATTTCGCATTCACGCATGATCCGGGGAATGGTCGCACCCCAAGGGGGTGTGATGTAGGCAACCTACTCTGATGTAAGTATCAGTGGCTAATTTCACAGCTTGAACCCCTGACCGATAGGTCACACGGAGACTACTTGACCATTGCTCTGAAGCTCCCCTACGTGCAGAAGCATGTAGTAGACATAAGATATATCAAGCTTTATCCGCAACAGCTTGATCACATGAATCTTGTATTGAATTGTGAGAACGAACAATGATTTTTTCAGACGAAAAAAAAGAAGTCAAATTAGTGTTATAAGATAACGACCGTAAAATAAATAAATCAAAGACAAGTGTATATATATATATATATATATATATATATATATATATATATATATATATATATAGAGAGAGAGAGAGAGAGAGAGAGAGAGAGTGATATATTATTCAACTTTCAAACTGATGTACATAATGAACTGAAATCTCCTCTATTTATAGAAGAAATGAAGCTGATATATAAGCTGCTGTGTAAACTGCTTTTAAACTGCTACTGCAAGCTGCTGTGTAAGCTGCTTGTAAGTTGCTTGTAAGCTGCTACTGCAAGCTGTTGTAAGCTACTTGTAAGTTGCTTGTAAGATGCTATTGCACCAGATATAGATAATCTTCTATCGGGGATAATATTTATCCATAATGGAGTACCAAAATGATAAGCTTCTTTAGGAGTCTTATTTCCAATAGAGTACTAAATAGATAAACATATTTATGACGGCGTCCCATATGGATAAACTTCTTCAGGAAGCTTATTTATAACGGAGTACTGAATGAACATCCATAATATAATATATATGTATAACACTACCCCTTGGATGTTCATTAAAGATAATGTGCCTCATTAAAACCTTAGTAGAAAAAATCCCGTGGAAAAAAATCTTAGTGAAGGAAAAAGCGTATGCATATTTAGTAATACGCATTGCTAGGTGCCTCGTTGAAAATCTTATAAGAAAAACCTCCTGGGAAAAAATCTTAGTAAGGAAAAAAGAGTGCATAGCGTATTTTACTTTACTCCTCCTGGTGAAAACCTTGTTTCAAATATTTGAGTCTCCACATTCCAATCTTGTATATCATATTCTCAAAAGTTGAAGTTGGCAGAGATTTAGTGAATAAATCTGCTGGATTGTCACTTGAACGGATTTGTTGCACATCAATGTCACCATTTTTCTAAAGATGTGTGTAGAATAATTTTGGTGAAATGTTCTTCCTTCTATATCCTTTTATAAATCCTCCCTTCAATTGGGCTATGCATGCAGCATTGTCTTCGTGTAAAATTGTGTGTTTTTTCTCACATTCCAAACTGCATTTTTCTTGAATAAAATAAATCACTGATCTCAACTATACGCATTCCCTACTTGCTTCATGAATGGATATTATCTCAGCATGATTTGAAGAAGTAGTAAAAATAGATTGCTCCGTGGAGCGCCATGAGGAGTCTTCTGGATTTTAATTCCTAGAATTACATTGGCAACTCCTAAGTCTTTCATATCA